>JAZGTI010004333.1:14999-28411 GCA_036877585.1 Botia kubotai | reverse complement strand
TATTGCTAGCCCCTCAGAAATTGCCTATTGCGATAAAAACAGATCAAATGGTGAGATAAAATCTTTGTGATGTGACATATCTGATGGAAATGTCACAAGCTGTGATAAAAATCGCTGAGATATTTAAGAGAGACTTTAAAGAACAGCTGCGGCGCTTTGAATGACAACATCTCTTGAAAAACACGATTGTAGTGAAACCACTCTCCAATATTCCAGCAGCCGGAATAACTTTGCTATTTTTATTTTAATGAGTTTAAAAGCTGAGCATTTGCTACGGTACTGCAGACCGAAATAATGAAATAAATAGACATAAATAAATTGAAAAAAACCTGTTCTGTGATAAGGAGAAATTGTGTGTCTTGGAAAGAAGGGCTTTTTTTGGCAGGTGCAGAGACCGATAGCTTTTATCCCATAATTAAAATCCCCTCTTGCAGAATGTGGATTATACAGAATATATATAATCTCCACTTTAGACCTATCCCATTACATGGACAGAGATGGTAATATCCCACGATAATGCGACATATGAGCTCAGATTAGTTACAGTATTTGCTCCAGCAAAAAATAGTATTATAGTGCAAGCTGGCAGTTTACAACACTGTTTTGAAAAAGTGACATTTCAAGATAAGAAGCCACACAAAAACTGGAAGAAGTTTGAGTTTTTGGTTACAAGTTACAAGTGGAGTTTATTGTCATTTTAACCATAAACAAATACATAGTGAAACGAACCTGGTGCGACATTAAACAAACACWGACATACAAGAGCTACATAATTTAAACATCACAGACATACAAGAGCTACATAATTTAAACATAATATATACATGAAGTGCACAAGTGCAAACATGTGCAGACAGCACAAGACAGTACAAAGATTATTGGGACAGACTATGAGCATAGTAAGTCCCAGTTCAGCGTTGACCAGTACACAGTTCTGTAAGGAAAAGTAAACCTGGTGACAGTAACATAAAAGTTTCAGTGGCTCCGTATCGCCGTAAGACCATTTTATTACTTAAAGAAAACGTTTTTCTAACCAGTCTTTGGTTTTGTTGCATGCAAAATGTCGTCCTTAATGAATGTTATGAATTTGATATGCCAAATCTGTTGCGCTGTCAAAACAGTGTCTTGTTTATTTATTCCTTTATTTTTCTCTCTGATTTTCTTGTGTTTTATAATTCAAGAATTTCCCTCGTTTTCCTCACTGGACTTCACTGTGAGCATCAGAGTGTGTTGTTGATATTTACAAAATCCCATAATCCTGTTCAGCATTTCTTTTCATTAGGCAAAGCTGTTTGGGCTCATTGACCAGCGGCCTGTCTGTTTTCTCCGCAGAATAAATAATATCTCAGCAGTTCGAACGCTGCAGTACATTTAATGTGCAATTTAAAGACACCGAATCGGGCCAATGTTTTGCTCTTTAATTCTGTTTGAAGCAGAACTGCAGACTTCTTGAAAAAATACTAAATATTTTGAATGTACTTTAACGGAGTCTGCATATGTTGCATTCTACTAAAACAAATTAGAATTAAGACAGAATTAATCCAAGAGACAATTAAGGACAGACCAATTAAACTAGAGCAGCTTTGAAAATGGGCTTGTTTTATATCCCTTTAATTTCATAGTTCAATTGTAATGTAAACTACAATATTATACTGACCGTCAATAACATTATTTTCCTGGAATGTGATTTAGTTGAAAGAAAAACTATACTTAACTAAACTATACTTAACTAATTCTGTATAGGTTGCATGCTAGGTTAACTTAGGTTAAGTACCAGTGGCAGATCATGGGGAAGACACCACAAATATGAATTCAGGGATAAAACACATGCAGTTAATTCTCTGTGCCTTGCACCCAAAATTTAATTACGTGTAACCCAATCTTAAAATGACAGACATGAGATTTTCTTATTGGTTAACCGGCATAAGTCAAACATCACTTTGGCCTCAAGATTCTGGAAATGATCTGTTGTCTCGCAGAGAACAAATTGCAGACCGGGTCACCTTTGTGATGTGCTCACACTCTTTATAAGCACCGTTGCCTCAGCAGAGCTGATCCAGAGTGACTCTTCCTGCCCACCTGCACATCAGAGCCAGACCACTCCATTCCCGGAACACCGAACGGTCAGCGTGCCGAGATGCTTTAAAGGCAAGTCCCCACGTTCCAAAGCAACTTCCTCTGAGAATTCCGTTTGGATCAGCAGATTCGGTTTGAAGTCTGTTTCAGTGTATCTTCTGTTTGAAGCATCAGACAGAACCGATTCAACACAACGCTCTGTTTATTTTCTGCCTGCCTGCTCGCTCTGTGTGGGTCACTGTGTTGTGCTGGAATACAGGCTTTGGTGTTGGAATTTTGTGATCAGTTCTCGTCGTCGTTGTTTGTTGGTGACGTGTTGTTGTCGTGCTGGTTTGCCGGCTAACAATTTTAGGTTGTAAAAACATTCCCCAAACATTTCCATTAAATAACATTTGAACATTTGAAAAAAATTGAACATTTGAAATTCTTATTTTGAATGTTCTAGGAATGATCAAAACGTCTTTTTTGGCATTGTTGCTAAAGATTTATTTCTTGGTTAAAAAAAGTTGAATATTGAATATTGAATATTGAAATTTGAATATTTTAGAAATTCTGTAACATTTTTAAAACATTCCACCATCAACTTAAGAATAATACGTTGATATGATTACATAACGTTTAAAAAGCATTCTACTAATGTTTCTGGAAAAAACATTTTTGATAAGTGTGAGAGAACTTTGAGAGAACTTTTTAAAATGTACATCTATGCAAGCCTAAGCACATTAGTCACATTTCCGTAATTTCCGTCCTCATTTACTTTGATAATAGTGCATTTAATAGCACAGATCCCCCAATGATTGTTTTATTGTTAGCGTTTTGAATTGATACCGGTGGGTTCTAACAAGCCTTTTAAATTGGACATTTTTCCCTAATGGCTCCTAACACGTTTATCCTTTTACACCCTGAAGAATCAAAAGGAATTTGACTCAAATGGAAGTAAAATGGAGGTCGGCTACCCACGACCCGCCTGCTGTGTCTTGCTGACTCGCAGCTTAATAATTAACCTGCTCATATCAGCTTTACTTGAATTGAGTGTGACATCACAGACAAGACATGTTTATTAATCTTAATCCAAAATTCATTGTTAATTTAAGCACAATTTCAGTGTGAATCTTTGGGCTTTGTGCCCAAGACCATTAACATACTAATATGAGAAGAGTTGGTTTGTAATCACTTTTCACTAATTGCATCTTTCACACTCGCTGGTGAAGCACCCCACTCACATCCCGTCTCAAGGCCCTGAGGAATTATGGGTAAGGGCAGCTCATCTGGTCTGGATTATTCAGCAGGGATCACGTAGTGTTTGAATAAGTATGAAAAGACAGTGGTGTGCATGCTTGACGGTCAGTTTCTGTGTTTTCCTTTTATTCTTAATTTTCCTTGAACGCTGGTCATGATTTACTGCTGTTTGTTTCTTAAACTGCCTAAATTTGAATCTCATCGTATTCCGTATTAAACAAGAATTACACTTGATTTCCAGGCAATTATCCAATCACATTATAGTTAAGCTGTGGAAAACAAGGAATACGCTTGTATTTTGAAATAAAGCCACGTTTTCAAAAACTTACTTTTCCACAATTTTTGTTCCTGCTTCACGGAGCACTGAATTCATCTCACAGAAGATTGATGCATATTTTTAAGAGTGCTATTGAATGATGAATGGGTGTATTAGCTGACAAATGATATCGAAGCCTCTGGTTTATAATATAATCATAATGGACTCTTAGATAACTCATTGAGTGAAAAACAGAGAAGGCTTTCAAATTAACTGCTGTTAATAGGACGACCGCAGTGCATTAGTGCAACACAAAATGCTAAAAATGATCTGATATACTTTATCATGACAGTTTTTGTTCCTCCATTTGCACGGTGTTATCTTACTTTGTATAATATCCTTCCATCCATCAGCGGAACGAGTGTGAGGCTTTTGAAACTAAAAATCTTTTGTGGAAAACTGCTGTTTTCCACTTAATTTCTATGTTGCAAATACATTTGAATTGAAATGGGTGATTATCTTTTACTTAACCAAATGAATTAATATTTCTATGGCAAAGCAGTATTGCTTTGTGTTTAAGACATAGTTCATCTGGTTTAATATTCATTAGCTGACATTAGCCCTTCTTTGTTAGTCAGTTAGTTAGGTAGAGTAAGTTTAATACTGCAGTATTAAAAAGCAATCACAGAAAGAATTGTGGTCTTTTAATGCTATATGCTTCCCCAAGCATCCGTGAGTCATTCAAATGATTCCCATGTCATCCCATTTTCAAAACCTTTAGGTCAATTATTTCCAAATATTAACTTCATCTGGATTTGTTATGTGTGCCGAAAAAATAACAGGGCCTATGACACGGCTGTCAAGACTAATTCCGGTGAGTGACAGCCTGTGTTTACTCCGTAGTGTTTTCGGTGGATGAGAGGGTGAGTCATTTGTCCATCATGCCGAAGTGGACCGGAAGACCAGATCAGCCTGAGATTCCGGGGCAGAAATTTCCCCCTTTGGTTTGACTGTAACAATGAACCAATGAGTGAAAAGTAAATATGAGCATTCCGGAAAGGACGAGAAATCTGAATTGTGAACTTTAGGGTTGATATATTTGAAGAGAAATGATGCTCCATAGTGAGGTGAATATAAAATGATTTATAGGAAACCCAGGATACTGAGGAAGTGAGAACTGTCGACTTGTATTAGATCAGCCCGGCAACCGTGGAAATGAACTCGGTTTCATTTCCCTCTGATGTAATTAGTGAAATTAACTGGATGTTGTGATTTGTCTTTCCGTTTAATTAGCCGTTTATATCTCAACAGCAAATCCCACGAGTTAATTTACAAAATGAATCTAATTATCCATTCAAACAATAATTCATACAGTTTTAAAGAGGGTTCAGAGCAAAGGCAGGTGTGGTCGTCACAAATCGATCAGTCGTAGGGAGTGATTGTGATTTATTTTAAGGTAAAAATATAGTAAAAAAACAATTTTTAATACAAACAAGCAAACCACTTTTAAAAAACATTTTTTAAACAATTCTGTTCTTCCTGTTTTTTAAAGGATGTAATATATACATAATTATACTTGTTTTCTCCTGGCGTCCCTCGTAGCAGGAACGACTGGACAGAAATTTCCCGAAGTGAAGGGGAGGCAGGGGGGCACCTTTGATGGGTGTGAAATGTTCAGCCCAGGTGAGGAAACTGACTTCCATTTAGCAGGAGGGCCTTTGAAGAATCTAATCAGAGCTGTCTTGTGGGTCAAGTTGTGAGGGTTTCTGAAATGAAGCTCAAGACGGTGATGCAAGAATTACTGAACTTCACAACAGATCATGTTATATAGTGCAATCATCTGTAAGATAAACTCTCTGTCTGTCTGTCTGTCTGTCTTTCTCTTCATCCATCTTTCTGTCTGTCTGTCCATCCGTCAATCTGATTCAACCCTTAATGCTATAATCTTAGGATTTTGATCAAAGTTTTCAGAGTATATTAGACTTACTCAACTTAAAAACTTCAAGGCTTTTAAAACTGCTCAACTTTTAAACTTTATAAAACTTTCAGGCTAGGCCATGTCAAGCCAATTTCAAAATGTTGTCTTGATGAACTTTCCCATTTTTTATTTTTAATGGGCACAGCTAGCAGTATGGCGCAACAGATTACAAAAAATATGTTTATATAGATCTCATTTGCGTAGTTCAAATCAGCCTGTGACCAAACCCGTAATATTTTGTGAAAATGCAGACGATATTTTGAGTTCACGCGTATAAACAGCATTTTATTTGACTTTCCCCCGTGTATAGTTAGTCGTAATCATCTCAGAAGTCCCAGGATGACGTTTGAAAATATCACAGAGTGGTGATTTCTTTTAATCCCGGGTATGAAATTTACACCGAATATCTTGCAGGCGAATTGGGGTAAGTTGGGCCACTGTTTCATCTCCATGAAAAAGTGGCCCACTTTCCAGTAATAAATCTTACATGTGGATATTTGGGACCAGTGTATTTATTCTTAAATTAAAAGTCTGTGTTTCATGCTTTCACCTATAAAGATCTCAGATACCTGGTTTCGCTTGTCAACATTACATCTCTGTTTAAGCTGTCATTCTGTCCACACACACTCCATGAATTATTTACACCATCAAATAACATAAAAGGCCCTCTCCTCAAGCTTTCCTTTTAGCCAGCCGATAAATGATTGAAATCTCCCCTGATGCAGAGACAATCCAAAGGCAAATTTGAATGCAAATAAGATCAAATGAACTCTGTCCCTTAATGCATTCTTAAAAGGGTGCTTCACGATGCCATAAAATAACTATTTTTGGCTGTATGGTTCCACAAGGAACCATTAACATTCGTAGAACTCTTCTGTTTCTGAAAAGGTTCTTTTGAGTGGAGAAAGGTTCTTTAGTCAATAAAAAACTTTAACTTGTTCTTTTAAGAACCTTTGAATGGTTCTTGAGGAACCATTGGTTGTTCTATGGCATGACTGTGAAGATCATTTGAAGAACCTTTATTTTTAAGAGTTCACGGTATGTTTTTATATTTTTTAAATTTAGCTTGTGTTTGTTGACCGTGTTGTCTCTTCTTCCTTCAGAGGAAGTGGTTGAAAACAGTTGTACTTTTTGCATGGATAAATGGTATAATTCAAAAACAGGATAAATTGCGTAATACGCTAGAACTTTCAAGAAGGATTTGGCTCGCAAATTCAAAAGCAAAATGTGTTTTTTGAACACATTAAGCACAGCTGGAATCAAAACCTTTTAAAAATTATATTCAAAATTATACGGGGGCAATTTTCTAAAACCTGTGTACCTGCCCCACTCTTATGGGCAAATACCATTGTGATGTAAATGCCATGTTTACAGATTGAATAGGACTGTGGGTGCAAAATATCGATAAAGTGACATAAAGGAGGAAATGGGAAAACCGTTACTGGGTTTGAGATATTTTGTGCAACAACATCTTTAAGTTATTTTGTAAACTAGCACAAGCACATACTAATAACAACGAGTGTGTTTTTCACCCACCCATAATCTGTATTGTTGCTTTGACAGGCCTGCTGAGGACAGAGACACGCTTTAAACAGATAGTGGCATCATGTTGGATGTGAAGCTATGAATGAGCTCCCTCAGGGCTTCAGCTTTGCTGATTCTGGGCCAGATCATATGGCTGGATCACGCAATGATAACTTTGGGCTTGATGTCTGTGCTTGAGGCGAACTACAGTATGTGTCACCATGGTGTAACATGAGAGGAACCCCATGGGTGTCCATGTGTTTTTTTCGAGAACTTTTAGAGAACGTAACTTTTTTGAAAATGTTTTCTGTTAGTTGGACTAACACATACTTATAGAACGTTTGTGTAGGGGAAAAGCACACATACAAAAGTAAATAAACAGAATTATCGCAGCAGCTTACAAGGTGACTATAATAAAGTCATAAAAAGTACAGTAACAGAACATTTCACATGCCTAAAATTTGCAGATGTGACATCACAGCCCTTGTGCGTGTCACAGGTGATAAAGCCAAAAAGAAGCAGCATCTCGCGGCGTGCTGGTGAGCATTATCTTCAGCTCCAAAGCAGCGGATTCCTCATCTCACAGATGCTGTGGAGAGACATCGTCAGGAGTCTGTGTGTTTGTGAGAAGTTGAAAAGGAAGTGCCGTTCCTGACTGGAGAATATTTGGCTTTCTTTAAGCATTTCATTTCTTCAGTTCATGCGACTGCTGCATCGCTGCGGTGGAGTTTCGATTATAGTTTGCCGTTGGCTCTTGCCAAGGCTGATGCGCTCGCAGGACATTCCTGAATCACGTCTGCCTCTTTGGAACCGAACATCAGTCCTGTCGCCCGAAGGACCGCTCACATTCTTAAATAACAAATATGAAGTGCATATGCTTGCGTGCTATTCGAGTTATTATTTCTGGTTATGTAATTACGTTTCTGTATAATTATTGTGGCGATAAGAAAGTCACACAAGGGCACACAATAGATATGTGGTTTATTTTCAAAACGTGACCCATTTAAAGTTACGTTAATTGCTTAAGCTGAATTTATTGACTACTTTACCGAAATACTTCGCAATTACATTTGAGCAGATTAGTTCCGTGTTATGGATCAATTTAATGTGATTATTATCTCAATTAGTCTTGAATTCCCACATAAAACGTATTAATTGGGGCTCAGGCTACAATAGTTTCAAGGTGTCGTAACTGATTTCCTTAAACGGTAATTCGGTGAGAATTAGGCTAGTTTCTCATTAGCACCACAGCTCAACGAATGCCGTTAAGTCAATCTTATAAACCATCTAGAACTCTGAAATGTATTCCAAATCTCTTTTTGCTAATGTGCCACACAATTACAATTTTTTGTATGTTTGCAAGTGTCTTATCTCAAGAAGTCATTTGTTAGGCAGGCTGATAACCACGATTACTTAGAAGTAGATCTAATAAATTGCAAGTTTATCCTTGATATCCTGGTAAAGTCTTTTCAGAAGTGACTTAACTGAACTTTAACGAGACTAAATGCCTCAACTGAGTATTTAAAACCTTTGAAGAGGCCATTAGGAACAAGGAAATCGTAACTCTTTTATATAAGGCCAAACTTATGTTCCCTAGATAGTGGATTTCTCATTGTGTTTTTTTCTGAATTAGTTTGAAGTTGTACTGGTGTACTGGTCCTCTAAATGTTCAAATGTCACTGC
Organism: Botia kubotai; assembly: GCA_036877585.1. NCBI lineage: Eukaryota > Metazoa > Chordata > Actinopteri > Cypriniformes > Botiidae > Botia > Botia kubotai. The sequence goes on along the minus strand of JAZGTI010004333.1, from coordinate 19,655 downwards.
AAGAACTTTTTGATAACTCTGAGAGAAATTTTGGAGAACTTTAGCGAATGTTGTGCGAATGTTCCTTGTTAGCTGTACAGCGTGCAACTTTGGCAATAGCTGGTGCATTGGTCTAAATCCCAGTAAACCCATGGCCTGCTGATATGTGAAGCCTTAATGCAGTGCTAGATGCATGATTCATGTCAAATGATTATTGTTACAATTTTCTCATTGTTTAATGTGGATGTGAATTACCATGTTAATTACCATGTTAATCGAGGTCATTGTTGCTCAGACTGTGATTCCACAGCAGGTTCAGATGAATCTCAGTCAGACATCAGTGTGAGATTCAAAGCCTTCATGAATCATTTGTGTAATATAACATGACTGCAGCTCTCGTGTGTCTGGCTAATATGATTACAGGAAACCAGTGTGATGTTTTAAAGGTCATAAAAGGTGAGGAATGAATTGATCTGTGTGAGTACTGAATATGCAAAATATGAGCGTCACGTGTTTCAGAGCAATTGTGCAGACAATCACAAGTATCTCTCTTGGCACCCACTTGTCTTCTGAACCCCACTGCAGTTTACACTGATAACTGCAATTATGATCAAATACTTCAATATGCATATTAATAACATGTTCTTAAGTACCTTCATCATCGTCGTCAATCCCATTACTGGATTATTGGTTCATTCAGGTTGTAAGTAATTATTCACGAACCAAAAACACGCTTGTGATTAAGTCATCTTCGTAAAATAGCTCAGCTGTTTATTTGTAATCTCGTTCTCGTTCATAGTTATTTTTTCCTCAATAGCATGAGACGAATTGTTAATATGTGCCGTACAATGTGGTACAAAATATTAAAAGCATTTTTCAAAGATTTTTAGCAACACAACGACTCTGTCACTAACAACAGAATATTGTGTGTTGATGTATTTGAGTTAGCATGAAACAGGACTATCCATCATGACCAGATTTCTGTTTTTTGGCAATGCAGTGTGCATGGCATGTCGCTTTGATTTATTGCTCATACATACGTCTTGTTTTTCTTCCTACAGACAGTTGGCAAAGCTCACACATTTACAATGTATCGGCTCATGAGCCATAATATTAACTTACAGTATATTTGGAGAGTGTTGTGTGTGTGTGTGTGAAGATGACATGAGAACTAAATAGATATTTTGGGCATCATCGGTTTTTAGTCCTGCAGTAACCGCTTCAACTGAACTGTTTCATATTGAAGTTCATCTGCTGTGATCTCCATAATCACATAAACACCCACAGCTCGTACAAACATCAGCTCAGAGTTTCTATTCATTTAAATGTGTACAGTAGCATATACTGTATATATCAATACAACCATCATATATACATGCATTATCCCAGATATCCCAAAGACACAAACTCTATTTTCAAAAATATACACACACAGTTTCAGTTTAAAATACTTTTTTAAAATACTACTAAAATACGTGTCAGACGACTTAACATGAGAAAACCAGGAATCAATGAAGAATAAAGTAAGAGCTCCACACCTACAGTTCACCAGAGTGATCTTGAGCTGTTGTCATCACCTCAGCCTTGCAAGAGTACCACACAGAGCTTCATGATGCTCCTGGAGAATGAATATCAAACACTGTGAAGCAGCGTGAGACACGGACTGCTGAAACCTCCAAAACAAGCATTCTGCATATAAAGAACCAAAGTTTGTTACGTATTCTTTTTGATGGCTCTCTGTTTACAGAGCTCAGGGATGTATAATGATTCAACCCCGGCTAGTCACAGAGCTTTTTGAACATTTATAATTTATGCATTACAGAGAGGAATGTTTAGTATAAAGCCTCAAAAGCAGAATGCGCTGTAAACTGAAAACACACAATCGTTATGCTAAGAAGCTATTTCAACTCGATCTGCCCCTAAAATGAACTTCATTAATGTAACAACTGTTTCAGGTTGATTCTGTCTTACTAAACAATATTTATAAAATCAGTGACTTCAGATGTTTAGCATAAGAACTTCCTTGCGTTCTTATTGGTTGCAACTTTATGCAAATTCTGCTCATTTGCATAAAGTTGAATCTTTAATATTCTAACTTTTTTTGACTCTCAAAACCCATGTAAAATGTATCTGCTTTGACGACTGGATTCTTCATGTGAGTGTATTTTTCTGAGGCACTGTTTTTCTTGAGGGGTAAAGAAAAAAAAAAACAACAAGCTTAGAGTAGATAATGTGTGGATCATTTTGTCATTAAAGTGAGTACAAAGAAAAGTGTGTTTATTGATTTGGTAAATGAGGTTTCTTTCATGTTTGTTGTGTCAAGTGTAAAAGGCTGAGCTGTAAATAATGTGCTTTCTGGTTTGGCGTAAGCGCCTTCAATTGTATCAAACAGAATCACAGAATCTAACATCTGTCTTTTCCCATCTGTGTTCCTATCTCTCCTTATTCCATCTCACCTCACTTCCCCCGACCTTCTCCTCTCTCTGAAGCTTCATGAAAGATTATAGCCCGTGTGTGTGAAGTGTGTAATAAGGTTATGCGCTCACACAAACAAAGAAAGTTCGGGAATATAGGGGAACTTATCTTTGCACTTGATTATAGGCACAGCCTGTTTTTTCACTTGCTTTCTGTATTAAGATGGAACAGATTTGGGATAACAGAAACTGCTGCAGATGTATGACCAATTCTATTAGGTGACACTGCAGAGCACTTTGACATTTCTTATTGGTATAAGTTACAGGAAAATTGTTTGTTTCAAATTCAATTGTTCCCTTTCTCTCTTCCACAAAACATTTTTTTAACGGGTCTACCTATCTGATTTCCCCAGCTAGACACAGGGGTGAGGAGTCATGCAATGTAATGCATGCAGTGGACCGATGCGATTCAGAATAAAGAAAACACAACAGTGAATGAGTACGAGCTCAAGGTAAAACATAAAGGTGGATGGGCTTCTTGTAGGGACAAACAAGGTGTCATCCATGCCGTAGATCTCTACTGAACTGAACTGCGGGATGAAAATATCACACACACACACAGTAGAAAACATTCAAAATTCATCTTTGTACTTGAATCATATATTTATTATTAAATAATAAATGTAGCATGTATGACTTTTAAATTTATTGCTTCACTGACTTTGTCCGCGATCGATTAACAACATATGCTTTGCTGACGTAATATGACTCGGCGCTTTACGTTTCTATGGCGACACGCTGACGTTAATATTTTTCGTGCACGTGCATGTTAATTTTCCATTAAACCATCGGTCAAACTTGACAATAGGCATTTATGTGAATTATTAAAATAAAATATGATGTGATTATCTGCTTAACTATATTTTATTGAACTGCTGGTGACGTTGAGTTTGTTGTAACTTGTTTGTGTGTAATATGCCACAAAGTCAGTTCCCCAACGTTGACTTACAGGCTGTTGTGTTACTTCGAGGGGTAGTAGTGAAATACAGCAGCATCTATTATTGTGTTTCTGTCTTTGTGCGCTGGGGTTATTTAGCTTGGTCTAATATCGTATTGAAATCTGTAGATTTGTGGCCATCTGGAGCTGAACTGTTTCTGCTTGTTGCAGGTTCACAACTGTACGCTTTGATTATGGTTTACAGTGCGTGTTTATCTTAATCAAAAATTGCAAACTCTCAAATGAGTCGTATGACTTTCTCCTTTGAACGAAAAAGGGACAAAAATGACCTGTGCAGCTATTATGGGCCATTTCATGGTGCTGAGTGACCCAGTCCCTCCCTATTCACTGTAATGGCGTAAAAAGGGCCACCAGTACATTACTAAAAATTCTTGCTTGTTTGAAATGATTTTATGATTGTAATATGTCATTTTGTCCATCATTTGAAGGCACACATTCGCTCTGGAAAAGAAAATCCCATTGGTCAAAAAACGTGAGAATGAACTAGAAGTTAGTCGTGTTTTTTCTGTGGTTTTTGTGAGTATTTCCATTTGCCATAAGACAGTGTAAAGACTGTCTCAAATCAGTCTGATCATGTGAGCTTCCATTGGCTCTCGGCTGCTGTTTATGCAGACAGCTGATCACAATGCGTTTAGACAGCGAGTCAGTTCGCTCACTAGCCTCTGAAATGCATTTAATAACTGTTTTTAAAACTGACTGCCTTGTGATGGGTAACTCTGAGATCTGAAACTGTCTCGCGTGTGTGCGCTGAGCTGCTGTCCACATATGCAGCAAATATTTGGGGACGTTAAATTGAAGTTGTTTTTTCAAGGACCATATTGACTGTGGCTTTGTGCTGCCACCACCAGATACTAAAGGAACTTGATTAGGTTTAATATTCATCGACGACTCGCATTGATCTTATTAACTGGCAGGTTCTGTCATTCTCAGTGTAAAGTGGTGCATAGTACAGATGTTAACATGTCAATGAAGAAAATGAAACATGTACTTCTGCTAAAAAGCCATTTTCAGAGCCTCACGAAAGAGCCCAGCTGCCAGCTAAAGTTTCTTGCTTTGTCTTGTGCAGCGTGTCTTGTCTTTACTACAATTCGTGATGAATTTTGGATAGCATAACAGTCAGTCAAAGTGATAGGGCTAATAAAGGATAATTACTTTGTCCGGTCAACCTCTGTGTTGATTGCTTTGGTCTTTCAAAGCTAAGAAATTGTACAGCTAGTTGGCTCTGTCAGAAAGCATGTTTTTTTG
>JAZGTI010004333.1:0-14993 GCA_036877585.1 Botia kubotai | reverse complement strand
AATGGAGTCAAAATTCATTCACGCAGTCATTTACAGAGTATATCAAAGAAATTATGGAGAAATTTTTATTAGAGGTTATAGCCTCTCAGACCGTACACACCAGAGCAATTGTAAATGTTTGATTAGATGTGAAAAATGAAAGTAGCATTTACAATCAATCACGGCGAGTTAGAGGAGCAACACGTTGAAATCATTTAAATGTAAAGTGTTCCGGGACGTAGAAGTCAATTCAAATTTAAATTGCACCGTTTCATTCCTCATCAGAAGTTCACGTGTGATTGTTGCCGGCGGTACATAACGAATTTGATGATGTTTTGAAGAAGGGCTGTGCATGTCTGTTGAAGTCTGACTTACTATTATTTTCTTGCACATTAGCGTCCCTTAAATTCAGGGTATCGGTTCAAGGTGCAAGCTGTTCTAATTAGTTACACTTTCTGAAGCGATAATGACTTGAAAATATTCTGGGAATTTTATATTGCAATGCAAATCACTGTTTTCAGATGCACACACGTATATTAGCCAGTCAACTAGTCCGTAATCGCTCTGCAGCCGACGGAACGTGTCGTTCAGACCTGCAGACAACACCAGCCAAACCCTTTGCTTTAGTCTGAATGACCCCACTTGTTCCATGTGCCCCTAAGTCAGAAATTCCCAAACCTGTCATGGAGCGCCCCCTAGCACTATACAATTTGGATCTCTCCCTTGTCTAACATACCTGATTCAAAAGCTTATTAGTAGAGACTGCAAGACCTAAACTGAGGGTACAATTACACAAGAACGTTGTACTAAAAACGGATACATTTTTCGAAACGTTTTGTGCACAGATGACAAAGTTGTGGAAATGATCCCTGTTCACACATGTATAATGTCTATTGATAACGGGATGATAACGGGATTGTTTTCAAACAGTTGCACTTTAACAAACATTTTCAAAAGTTTGTATACACAGGCCCTCGAAATGCCATGTGTACATAAATGGCCAAAACGCAAAGAAGGTTTTTAATGTTGTGTGTTTGTGCCCTTTAGTGTGTCTGATGGGGAGACCTCCATATTGTGCTGTGATGAGGGAGGGGCTTCAGGAGAGGCTGGAGAATTACTGCCGTAGTTGAAAGGTCAGTTCAGGAAATTTCCTGCCGCCTCGCATTAAATCTTGAACTGAACCCCATCTTCACCTAACATAAACACAACGTAATCAACTCCAGCATGTGAAATGCGACAGGGAACAAGTGAGCTGCGTTCTAAAGAGAGAGGAAACATCCAAGACAGTCCTGATGAGTCACAAAGGATTAATCTCTTGTGTGTGTGAGGGACTTAAAGTGCGTAAGAGATGAGACAACAGCACTCGCCTGGCTTTCATCTGTTCTCCCTCTCTGCGCATTGTGCCTCGACTGCACGCCTTCAGAAACACATCTGCCACATCAAGGACGAGTTCTTCATCAAATCAAATAACATTGCTGGGCAACGTGCTCAGTACATTTCCTGCAGAACAGAACGTCTGTGTTTATTTGTACGCAGTAGGTTTGTCCTATGAGAACTAGAAAGAAATACAGACGGTGTACCCACGTTTATTTCATTTGCTTTTTTTAATCGACAAAACAAACACTGGAGAGAATTCGCTGAACAATCCCGCCACTAGTCTGTTGTGGGGGAGGGGAGTTCTCATTCTAGTGCGTATTTGATTGGACAAAAACCTTTGCAGTGCAGGATGAGTCATACAGTAGACCTAAGCTGTACAGTCTCAGTAAACTGCCATGTCATATCAGCTTGTACGATGGGCAGCTACACTGTGTATTCATTTTGTGAGTGTGTTTTACTTTTTTGCATAACTTCTTTTGTAAATCGGGTGCTAAAACAACAGAGACAGCACATCAAATAAATGATGCTGGCAGTGGTGACATTCATTCTTAGTAAATTCACCTTCAGCATAAGCAAAGAGTTTTCTTCTCGCTCTTTTCCCTAAAGATTTTCTCCCTGGGCACGCAGTAATATCAGTGCCAGCTCACCTTTACACGCCACACTAATACGAGACTTCTCACGCTCTGGTAAAATGACCCCAGCGTCACACACTATTATCCTTCTATTTGAAATCTGAATATCTTAGTTTTAACCTGCTGAAAGGTTGGCCACATGCGTAAGGATTCCAGCAGAAGCTTTGTGTGACCCCATCTAAAGAAACTATTTGTTGATTTTACACTCTTTCACCTGGAAATAAATAGAAGGTTTCCAGCAACCCAGGAACCGCTGACAGAAGTACTTCATTACGGCTGGAGGTTTTCTCCTAGGTGCAGAGTGTTTTAGGTGCACAATGCACATGCAAGGCTTAAATCAACTATTTTCAAACAATCGCATTTCCTGTTGAACTTTTTGGTTAAAATCTTCCTTCATTATAGATTTGACATTTGTCCGAATGTATGCTAGTGTAGTTTTAATGACAGTTGAGGGGTTTTGCTCAACAATTTTGTGGCTTTATTGGTTCAGTCAGCTCTTTGTTCGTAAACATGCTATAGGCCTAGTATAGTATTAGTCTTATCCCACACATATTATTTGCAATAATACCATTAACATGTCAGACATTTGTTCTGTGTTTTATTATTATTCTTTGTTTTTTATGTACAGCTGCTTTGAAGCAATGTAACATTGTAAAAAGCGCTATATAAATAAAATTGAATTCAATTAAATTTTATTGACAGTAATTTACAAAATTTTAGTGTGGAGGACTTTTTATAATTAATGATTATAATTCATGAGGTTGAACTACAGCTGTTTGAAACGAATTAATAAGAAATAAGGCGACCGCTATAGCAAACATGAATTTGTGTTATTAGATTTTGTCTGAAAACCTTCCTTTGTGGACCACTTGCCCCAGCCTTCTAGTACACCATACACTTTTTATCTTTTAACTTTTTGTCTTATTTTAGTGACCCGTGAACATTAGGAGTCCCCATGAGTATTTAAAAAAAGTACACATTCAAAGCTTATTGAAAAACTCTCACGTCCCCTTTCTCCATTATTGGTCTTTAGTAACTACACGGATTAATTCTGTGCCATTAAATGTGGGATTTGCTTTGATTTTCATAGACGTGCTTGTGTGCCTCTTTATCATTCTGTTCATTTGAGCGTTTTTTGTCCTATCTGGTGCAGAGATCTCTGGATGGTCTGTCTGCTGTTTCCGCCTCCTTAAGCACTGACATTTCAGTCAGCCGGGGGACCTGTGGAGAAAAAGAAGGAAAGAGGAGACGACTAAATTTATCACATCATTTCATCATATCGCCCTGAATTTACTGCCTGCTGGTCATACCAAAGTGTGTGTGTGTGTGTGTGTGTGTGGCCCTGGTATTCACTGTTATGGGGAACAAATGTCCCCACAAGTGTGGAATTTGGACCTTGTGGGGATATTGTCTAAGTCCCCATGAGGAAACAAGCTTGTATGTCATACAGAGTGATCTTTATTGAATACGTTTCACTTTTGATGGTTCGGTTTAGGGGTAGGACTAGTGTAGGAGGATAGAATATACAGTTTGGACAGTGTGTGTGGGGGGGGAGAGCTGGAATATTTCCACTTCCTTTAATGTGTTTTTCAGTTTTCATAATCAACTCGGACATGATCTGGATTGTGCGTGTATTCCTCTCCATTACCCCTGTGATATAATACATGCATAGGTTTTAACGTGATGTTACTGTGTCTGGAAGTTACTATACGTGATGTTACTGTGTCTGGAAGTCATCAGCAATCAGTCGTTTGAGAATGCATGGATAGACTCTGTCTGGGCACGGCAGTAGCTCTGTGCCTGTGTGTCCCAAAGGAACGTCAGCTAATAGCTGGAATTGCATCCGTGTGGTTTCCTCCCCGGGGCATGCCACAGGAGAGCAGCATTTAGCTGAAGGCTGAGCTCACTTTAAAGCTGCAATCCGTAACTTTTTTGGGTTAAAAATGAACACAAAATAGTTACTTAGTACGGTCTTCTAACTTTATCCGATTTACACCGGTAAGCTAATAATAATGATTTATCATTTGAGCTGTCGGGTCTGATTTCCCAGGAAAGGAGAGTTCGGCTTCCTTTGACTTTAACATACACAAAGAAAAGCATGTAAAGTAACCTGCAATGTTACGTTTTAAACAGAGATGGCGATAGAGAGGCAAACGTTACGGATCGCAGCTGTAACCCTCACATGTTTATTTCTTTCAGAATCGAATGTCGGCCTGTTGCAGCATGGGGTTGCCAGTGTTTGTCATTCATTTCAATCGATTCTTTAAAGTGCTGACAGACGCGATTGGAAGGGCTATGTAAATTTTTCAGCATAGTACATCAGATCTTGATTTTACTGCAGTATATCAACGATCTGGCGATTTGTATACGTATCATGTCTTCCCACATCTCAATGGACTGATGTTATGATTCGTCATGTTTAATATTCTCTCAAAGTTCTGCTTCACAGTCCAGAATTTCTCTTCAGGGCTGTTTGAGGCGAACGCAGACGCATCAGTTGTGAAATCTACCTTCTCATGTATTGATAAAAAATGCATGCGCTCTAAAATCGATCATAAAAATGCAATGGCAACAGCTAAGAAGATGGATACGCCGTACGCGTGCGAGATTACGTGCACACACGCACACTATCTAAAATTGACCAATTTTTCCTCTTTTTAAAAACAAGTATCCAGGCAACACTTTTATTTATGACATTTATAGAAGTGAACAAAGCTTTTATCTTTCTCCCCTTTTGAAATAACGCTTTATCTTCCCCGTGGGTCTTTAAGTAATTTTTGTTTATTATAAAAATATCAGAGGTTAACGTGCGTCAGAGAGAAAAATCTCTCTGAAAGTATTTCAGACTTGCTAGAATTTGTAGCTAATGTGAACTGACTACAGAGCGTCTGGTAATTATTACAAGGAACACACACTGTGTAGCCTCAGACACCTGCTATTGTTCAGTGTTAAAGGGTCTCTCAGATTACTCTGTCCTCTGGGGAATGTCGGTGGCTTTAATAAGGTGCGGTTTGATACAGTGTTTTTAACTTCAGGCACTTTTAAAAACTGATTTTAACACGTTTTCTTAATTTTGTTATATACAGAGCGCATTAAACCCACGGTTTACCTGCAATAATAAATTTTTGCTGCATTTCAAAAGCCTCTTAGGTTTAGATTTTAATGTTTAATTATGTGCTAGACCCAGACAAGCCAATTTTTTCACATTATAGTCGATGAAGCATTTTTGTAACCTAAACAAGAGTCATTTCCTCCACAGTAATCACTCTTCTACTGTGACGCGAACACATCCACTGTTTGACGTCATACGTAGACCGATTTAAAACAAGTGAGAGGGTGGAGTTTATTTTCACAGGCCTATACAAATGAGTTGAGATCATATTTTTCTAGTCTTGTAGATCCATTCTCAGCACTCTTCCTGGAAAACCTTAAGCAAACACACCTTAAACACACATTCAGTTCTCCAAGACCTGAACTGGAAGTCATTTAAATTTATGTGTATTTTTGTGTGTGCTCCAGTAACAGGGTTGAGAACTGCTGTTATGGTGACCAAATATTAACAAAGTGTCTCCAGAATTGTATTTAGGCGATGAATTGTTTTAGATAGAGTTACTGGAAGGGTACAATATATTCCTGTGTCTGTTATACTGTGTGTTTCTGTAAATAGCAATCAAGACGTACTTGTTGTACGAATACAGCAATCAAAATGGAGACATCAAAGAATGACAAAGGCAGAAACATTCGTACTCTTGCCCAGGAAAAGAATGAGGAGTTAAGTGTCATACTTTCAAATCTAGTGACTGGTCCACAGCTGAGTGTATGGTCTGTTGCAGGCTGATGAATCCTGGAGATTAATTGTGGTCCATTCAGTAAAGTGATCAAATTTTGTCTGCATTTGCAAGACCGTTGACTTCTTCTTTACATCACACCAGAAAACAATTCCTTTACTGATCAGCTTAAAAATACTTCATCTGTCAGTCGCTGCGTCTGTTTAATGGTCACGTTCTGATTTCGTCATGATTTCATTAATGATTTTTTTTCTGGCTTCTGAAGTCACCCCATTATTTATTAAAACACAGAGCCATTTCTGTTTGTCCTATCTCACTCTGCGTGACGGATATCATATGTAGATGTACTCTCAATGGGCCAGACACGGTTGATAAATCACTCTTTCCTTGTTTCCAGATAAAATGTGGTCTGTCCATCCTGTATAATCACAGGCTTTCTGCAGTATTAGCTCAGGACCGGCCGGGTTGATTAACGGATCAGAAAGCATGTCTGCAGTGGGCGTGGCAAAGCATGTCTGCAGTGGGCGTGGCAAAGCATTTCTGTAGTGGGCGTGGCAAAGCATTTCTGTAGTGGGCGGGGCAAGATTAATTGTTCCTTTTCACATGGTGTCGGCACAGATGACCTAAAGCCCTCAATGCCTTCAGGATCTGATGTAGTCACATGCTACACGTTACTGTCCTGCTCGTGAGCATGGGAAGCATACAGATAAAACAGATAAAAGGATAGTTCATCCAAAAATATTACATTTACCCTCATGTCATCTGAAACCTTTCTTCTGTGTTACACACTAGAACTTATAGGAGAATGGTTAGGCTCCTCCCAAGGAAACAAATGTGTCAAGTGTGTGACAATCTGATTGGATGGCTGTACATAGTTTTGACATGTACAAAAGCAAACAATTTTGGAGTGTGACATATTATATTTTACGTCAGTCATTTGGCTGTTCTATTCCGAACGGGTGTTTGTCCTGTCTGGGCGGCTGTTTCTTCCTGTCTGGGCGGTCGTCTCTTCCTGTCTGGGCGGCCGTCTCTTCCTGTCTGAGCGGCGGTCTCTTCCTGTCTGGGCGGCCGTCTCTTCCTGTCTGGGCGGCCGTCTCTTCCTGTCTGGGCGGCCGTCTCTTCCTGTCTGAGCGGCCGTCTCTTCTTAGTGCAGGGCGAACACCACACGGATATTAACAACCATGCAACAATCCAAACGACCTGTGAGTGGAGTTACCTTTATTAAAGTTGAACTTTACACAAGATAAAGGACAGGATAAAGAGGGCTGGGGCGTTATATACATTTTAAAAGGGACAGTAGCTGGTGACCTTTAAAAAACAGAATAACGACTTGGTTTCAAAGCCCCAAGACTGGACCAATCACCTGAAGCCCTTTTAAAATGATCATGGTCATGGCCTGCTTTAACAGGCATAACTGCTGCTGTCTTGGCTTTTGCAGTTTTTTTTTATGTATGTCTACAGATAAATCTTCTGGCAGTCTGAAAGGCAGGAGGCAGGTGATTCTAAGATGGATGGATGGTTGAGGTTGAAAATGGCGCTGATGTGACTGGTTATGGATCAACAGCCCGTTGTGATTGGATGGGAATAATCTTGGCATGGCCCCTGGCGTCAGGAATGCATTAAAACTAAATGCTCAGCTCCTTTTAAGTTTCATTGCACCTTCCCCTCCAGATTTTCCATCACGGTAAGACGTTCATGGCAGGTTTGGAAATCAAAGGCAATCTGGAAAAAGATACAATCGGTTTATTAGGTGACGCTCATTTTCCGCATTTGTACATGAATGAAGACGCATGAGTATTAGTATTAGTGGTTTGTTGTTGTTCTCTATAGCTAAGAATAAAGTGTAAAGCGGGGAATAACAGTCTAATTTTGTCCGTTTAAGCGGGCTGAGCGGAGTAATGGTCCGTCCTCTAGACCGCCAGTGTGAAATTACAGCTATAGGCTTTTTATCTTAAATGAAAGAGGAAGGACATTGTTAATGTAAATTCCTGTAAATGAATGAGCTACTCTATACTGGAATAAATGTCACGACCTTAAAAACATAACACTGTAACATTTAATCGAATGAAAAATATCAAACTTAAGGGTGTGCGCTTAAAAAAACGACTCTTATAATGATTATTGTCATACGTATAGCTGCACGTATAGAAACGTTTTTGAAATTTAATTTGCAGTCTTCTGGGAAGTCAGTGATATTAAAGGATCTTTATTAGAGACGACTCTGCTGTGGATTTTGCTGCGTGTCTTCAGGAAGCATTGACAACGTCTGTACTGTAGATCTGGAAGGCAATAAGCTGAAACATAAGTTGATATATAACTCTTACAGTGCTATGAAGTAAGTATAAGTATTATGAGAGCCGGTAACCTTATTAAATATATCAAAGCCATTTATCCACGTCTCACAAAAGTCTTTTATCAAGCTGTACAATTAATTTCACGCTAAAATAACTTCCGCTTTTATCCCGTACACTATTACATGGTATTTGCTCAACACTGTGAAATTTGTGATGCCCTAAGCTCTGTACACTGCATAATTTTCTGCTTTTTATTTTTGTATTTAATTCTGTCGAGATGCTGACAGTGCTAAAAAGAGGAAATGGCAACGAGTTAATCTGTGATTGATCTCTGTTTGTGGATCAACGATCTGTTATTCTATGATAAGTTGCGGAAATGATAGTAGTCAAAGTCGGTTTCTACTTCGGTTTCACTCTGACTTCACCAGCCTCAAAATGAGATCCCATCTAACAGGGAACGTTCTCAGACTGTTGGTTAATGTTTCCTAAAAGGTTTCTCAAAATAAAAAAAAACGCTGTTGCAGTAACCATAGTAAAAGTACTTTTATATAGCACATATATATGAAAAATGTTGTTAAATTGTTAGCGGAACGTTTTAAAAACTTGACAAAAGTAGAAAATGTTTGAATATCTTTCGTATAACCAAGCAATAATGTTAATACAATGTATCAAAAACTGGAAAATTTTAATATCTCTAGAACGTTCAAAATTACATTTAGTGTTTTTGTAACTTCATGGAAACGTTGTGGAAATGTTCTTACAACCTAAAATTGTTAGCCGGGGATGTGCCATAATGCGTACTGTATTTCTACCATGGATGGCTGACTTATCTAGTTGTGTATTGCATCAGGTCATGCTATAATTCTCTAGACCTCAATCAGACATGAGTAGAGTTACTGCACACATGGCAGGTCAAGAGCGGGGACTGATTTACGTTTAAATAAATAGAGTTTATATTAATAGGGGTTTCTTAATTAAGAAAACATTGAATTGTGAGGTGGAAGATGTTACAGGGGGTGTACGTTTAAGAAATTAAAAAGAGAGGGTGTGTAAAGGGGAATTACAGGATTGATTGAAAGCAAAGCAGGTTCAAGCAGAATGACTGCCGAGTGTTTTATGGCTCTCTGCAACATCACGGGAGATGCAGGAATTTGTTAAACAGCGCAGCATCAATTAATCATCAGCTCTGCAAGACTAATTGGGCAGAATGTGGAAAGTTTTAGCCGAGCTGGGTTACCTGGGGTCATGAATAATGTGACGTTAGTAATGCTGCATTGTGGGGGGGAAAGTGTTTAAAAAACAGTGTTTAGCATTTTGCAAGTGAGAAGACAGACGTGTGCTTGCGAAGAAACTGATTTTATGCTGTAAAAAGTGTAAAAATGTGAATGAACTGTATTGAGAAATCATACTGACGAGAAGCTGGATCAAAGCTTTACACGTACAGGCGTGTCTGAACGTCTGAAAGCACATGCGAATTTCTGGACATGTTTTTACATTTAAGTTTAGAAACTACCTAATTATTTTGGGTAAAACTTTTTTTTTTTTAATTTTAAACAAAAAAGAAATATTTAGCATTCAGAATCAGATTTGACTTTGACCAGGTGAACTCGTTTGTATGAAAAGCCAGTTTTGTTTGCTTTCATTAAAACACGCAAGAGATAGTGTCTGGGAAATTCTTAAATCAGTTTGATTGGTGTCTGTGTTTCTTAGCAATTCTGTCCACATTGTTTTGGGATTGTAAACAAGAGATGCAATCCCCTGAAATCTGCAGTAATATAACACAGAACATGTAAATATTTATGACTGATGCCCTTGACTGAGAACAGAATCAGGTTTGCCACTTAGACTGATTCATCAAGATAAGGAGATGGAAGAAAGGACATACTAATTGTGCTGTTTACTTAATCTCTCTCTCTCTCTCTCTCTCTCTCACACACACACACACACACACACACACAAACCTTCTACCAGAGATTTCTGTAACCATCTAATGTTTCCTTTAAAGCCCAATATTTTCAACAAGCATGTTAGTTTTCAGAAAAAGTCAGACATGATTAGCCGGAAGGGAGCATCTCTCTTATTTAACATGCACTGTGGACTCCTCGCTGTCATGTCACGTGGACGGAAACAAGTTGCTTATATCAATCAGTCCCTAATGTTTAAAACAAGGCTTATACATCTCTATCAGAGCATCCGGAGTTTGATTCATTACAAAGAACAGAAGCGGGACTTAGCTATTGATAGCTAACATTTTAACCAATATCTGTAGCGTTAACTCTTTCCCTTTCATTTTGTGTTCCTTAGACCAGCTTAAACCCACTAATTAGCCCAGGTTAATGCTGGATTAACTTGTGATCTAAGTTGGTGTTTACTAAGTGGGTGAAACTGCTGGTCAACCAGCATTGAACCTGGTTGACAATGGAAATATTGTTGGTTAAGCTAGTTTAGAAGTCTTGTGGAGGATCGAGAACACAATATGAGTTTGCTGAAGTTTTCTAGGACCGCATTCTGCCCATAAACTTCAACCAAAAGTCTGTGTTTATTTTCTCTCTTCAAACTTTCTGCCTTCTGCAGCCTCTGGATGTCTGATGAATATTTGCTAACATAATAAAGCAGAGGAGATGAGGGGACAATCGGTCAGGGTAACATAAAAGCATGTTTCATCTTCTCCTACTGCCAATTAAAATGGGATAAATTGGAGGGTGGGCAAGAGAGGTCATGAGTTTAGGATGTATGTGGCTCTGTAAAGACTGAGGAATGAGCTTAATCATTTAATTTGGATCCAGACGGGCTCACATTGGTCTGCACGGGGGCAGAGTGCAGAATTAGCGCGTAGCAGTTGGAGTTAATATCTGATTTTCATAGACTGAGCTGTTATGATGCTGCTTATAGCCGTTCTACATCTGCTTTGAGTAACGGAGTGGATGGTGAATGTGAGTGGATCGGAGCCACAGCAATTTCCCTGACCAACTCCACTCCGGGTTTTCCATTTCTCTTAAAAGCAATTTTATAGAGTTATTTTTTAAATGTTTGTTTTTTGCTATTTGTTTTTTTGTTTGCTATTAGCTTTTTTGCTGTACACGTTAGGACACCCAGCTGACAATTTTCGATTGTAAAAATGTTTTCCTAACGTAACAAAAATGTAAAGAATTTAACTTTGAATGTTCTAGGAATGTACGTAATATATAAAAAGTTAATACAAACCTACAAACTTAATGCAAAAACATCTCTGATAACATGAGAATTGCTAAAGAATGTTAGCCAATGTTCTGAGAACATTCCCTGTTAATTGTGTACTGTTGAAGGTCAACCCTATTTTCTTAAAGTTATGTGTCTGTTATTAAATCACATCAGACACAATGTCAAAATTATTAGTCAGACTTCTTAGGAATCACACTGTCAGACAGTTTGTTTCTAAACTATTCGAAATACTGTACTGTTCGTTTCTGTCTATTTTAGCCCTGGAGTCCAATTAAAGTTAATGTTTACTAAAGTGTATGTGAGATGAATTTTCCATCAGTGCATGAAAGATCTTCATCATTTCACTTCCGTTGCGTTAATAGTCTCGTTCTGAAGAGTCCGGTCCATCTAATGGTCACGCAGGCTGTTATCCAAGGTGACTTCCATTGCGTTCAATTACCTTCCACCTCATCACACCACCTTCTTCCAGGAAAATAATCACAGATTGCTTTAGTCTTTATAAATAGACTTCCTTCAAATCCCAGCGGGATCTTTACACTCACCCTGGTCGTGCACAGTGAGCGAATTTGCATAATTTTCCATACAAATGTGCTCACAAAGTGATTAAACAGTATAGCTCATAAAACTGTGTCTGTCTGAGACGACTCCCCGCGTGTCTCACGCTGGAGAGCTGCTTCTTTCCAGGATGAAAGGGCTTCATTTTTATGCCACGTGCATTTGTACATTAGCACATTCATAAGCCGTAGTGCTCTGCTAATGTCCCCTTAGCAGGGAACTTTGGCTTGCTCTCCTGGTTTCCTGCTAGACATGTTAAACTATGCAAACAAGACCAAAACCTGCGGAACTGATGACATTTTTTTGTTCAAATGTTTACACTGCGTTTACGTTTGTGTTTCGGCAGATGCTTGTATCCAACACATTCTATAGTGCGTTCCGTTTAGGTTTTATCAATGTGCATTTCATGGGAATCAAACCCGTGACCTTGGAGTTGCAAGCGCCAGGCTTTACCGGTAGAGTTACAGAAACAGTGGCCGGGTTTGTGGTCATCGTCATGCAGTCACGCTGTGAATAATGGCAGAAGTCAATGTTGCTGGAGTGCTTTTTTCCATTTCTTCACCCCCCACTGTTTTTAAGAGAATAATGCCTCTCATTATAGCTTAATTATCCAGTAGAGGCACTAGCATACAGCCATTACCTTCACATTTCAACACTGGAGGTCAGTGTGAAATAATCAAGCTAATAATAATCTACAGGGTTAGAAGTCAAAGTGATTAACCCATTAAAGTATCAACTTCTAGTTTAAAATTGTCCCACAAGCAACAAAAGTCACTTTGGATAAAAGAATTCGCCAGACGTGACACAAAATCACTTTTGTGATTGGTGGATGATTTCCAGTAAATAATATTTGCAGTATTTTGAGTGTTTTACGTTTCTTTTAGATACTTTTCAATCAATTGTTATTGAAAGAGAATGAAATGATGATATAAAATGACCTTCAGAATCTCTCGTTCAGGTTCAGAACCACACAAGTGAGAGTCAATCATTCAGGGATGTTCAGTTTTGGGGTGAGCTGGTCCTTTTAACACGTTTCTTCACAGGTAAGCTTGTTCAAACCTAACATATGAATATTTTAGCCTCTGCTTCCATTATTAATCTTCTCGTGTTTTTTTGTGTTTCAGTCACCCTTTAAATAACGAGCACACGGCGCAGTCCCGCTCGCTCTGTTTCCCCTCACAAATGCCCTTTTTCTGTCCGGATTAATTTAGACTCAGCCCATGCTTGACTGCCGCCTTTTCCCATTTCCCCCGATCCGCGTTCGCTCTTTGTTCGCGTCCGTGAGAAATGAATTCAGACGCGAAGCTCCTCACCGCCTCGAGTGTTTTGAAATACTGTACTCGTACCGTTCACCTCGCCACCCAATAACCAGTGACCCCTCACTGAGCGGAGGTGATTTCTGAGTTTGTAAAAATCAATATTATAACTCAAACAGGCACGGGCGAGACTCACTCACAGTTAACGTTCTCCCACTTTGTCTGTGTTTTTGTTTCATGTTTAAGTAAATAATTTCCTCATGGATATCCAACAACCAGAAGCTTTTCAACGGTGACATTTGACTTTATTTAGATTTCATTATAACCGAGATACAATGTCTAGCATCAAAGCTAACAATTTTAGGTTGTAAAAACGTTTCTGTAACGCTTGCTGTGTGTAACAAAAACATTTTTTAATTCTTTGACATTTTTAAAACATTTCACCAACCACCTTATAACGTTTTTGATATTTGCGTACCATATATATATTATGTTAAAAAAATTGTTCTACCTATGTTACAGCAAGAAATGTTTGACAATTTCGAGAGAACTTTTAGAGAATGTTAGCCGACATTTTAAGAACGTTGTCTGTTAGCTGGGATGAAATGACTCATTCATCATGTGTGACTGTGGTGGGTTGTAGCATCAGGAATGTGGTTGTGTTTCTAGCCTGGAGGAACGCGGGCACAGCAGTGTCTCGATGTATCGGATACCAGTATTGATTTAACTCGCACCGTGAGCTAACCTTTCCTGGCTCTCTCAGGTGGGGACTGGTTAATGCATTCTATTCCTTTGTGCCACCATTACTTCCTCGCTGACCTCAAGGCATGTTCTGGCAAGTTCAGATGTGTGTGTGTGTGGAATGTTTTGGCTATGGTGGTTATAAAATATGGATGTAGTCTTGTATTAAAACACCAGCTTGAGACAAACTACTCCTGTTTCACAGTCCCAGCGGATCTCAGGCGGCTTCCAGTTTTTCCCGTATGCTTCATTATCAGGAGCAGCTGTTGTACCTGCGGTTCTCTTTACTCCCTGCTGCTCTGGCCCAGACTGGCCCCTCATTTAAACACTGGCACTGCCTATACACCAGCCTGTTGAGAATACTACACTCGGCCTCGTGTTCTCTCTTATGATTCGCCACTCGGCTTCGGTTCAGTCCAATTAGCCGGTTCTGATTGTAGGTGAATTGAAACACAATTACTGTATACCATTTCCGGTAATGTGCTCTCAAGAGCTCTGCTGGAAAACCACTGAGGACCTGAACAGAGGCGAAGCTCCAGCGCTTCGTTTGTCTCACTGTCGGAAAGTAGTCGAATGAAGTTTTCACAACTTTTCTGGCTGTTGAGTTAAAAAAGATTTTTTTTATTACTGTGGTATTTAGACTTATATTCTATATTTATATTGTATACAGTAGCAATAAAGCAACAATAAATATATATAAAATATATGTATACACGCACACACACATACATGTGTGTCAGAATACATGGGTACTTTTAATGTCCTGTCAATAAAAAAGCTTTTTGTCACAGTTCCAGCATTTGCCATGAGGGCATAACCGACCCATGGCAACTGGCTACACTGTTATTAAAGTCAGTGCTTACCCACAATTCTTTGCCACTACACATATATAAAGATAATTGTCTTGGACAAATCAACATGACCTTTTAAACTCTATGATTATTGAAAAGGATTGTAGAATGACTGCGTTTGAATGGGAGTGTTTTCACGTTCAGATGTACGATGGTTTAATTGCAGTCACAGGAAACAAACAACAGGGCCATGCACTTTTGTTTATCAAAACTGACCCCTGCATACAGACTGCCTCAGATACTTGAATTTAAATGGCAGTATTAAACCACAAGCACTCCTGCATCAGTTTTGCGTCCTGGACTGAAATGTCCTCTGCAA
>JAZGTI010004332.1:16281-28416 GCA_036877585.1 Botia kubotai | reverse complement strand
TACAGTGAAATGAGGATGTGACGTGTCACTGCCCAAAAATAGACAGTGTCCTGAAGTATATAGTTCAAGAGCTTGTTTGTGTGCCATGTTGTCTGGCTCTGAAACCCTCGTTCCATCTTACAATGTTAATGTGGAAACTGAATTAAAAAATCAGGGTTTTGTTGCATATGATTAATACGCAATGATTAATTAATGATTAATTAAGGTAAATTCTGACTTTTAACAGCATCATTTAACTGCTACATTTCTTTAGAAGAAAATGTGAATGGTGCTTGTCTGGCCAAAACAATTACAGTCCTGATGCTACAGCGTTGCCAAGGTGTTGCTAGGTTATTCTAGATGGTTGCTATGAAGGTGAAAAGAACCCACGTTTGTACATTAAACTCGGGTCTCAAGTCTTCAGCTGTGTCTTCACACTGTGTGTTTTTAATCACGCATGCAGATGCATGAGCGGGAATGCAAGTACACGCGTGTGTTTGTCTTTGTCACACGTGTGGAACATTTGACTGACAGAGTGCTAAACTTCACGCATGAACCTCTCAGCTTCTCTTTGGAGAGGCTGAATGCAGGAGGAAGTGGGTGGAAATAGACTGCACGGCTGAAAAATGTGTCTTATTTATTATTAATTTATATTTGTAAAAAATATAAAATATTTTATTTTTCTAAAAAGGTAAAATGCTACTTTAGTAGATTGCCATCGATTGTGATTTTTAGTGGGTTGATCAATAAGTAATGACAACGTGTTTTTACATTAACTCAAAATTAATTACGTTTTTATTTTCCCATTTCAACTTTTCCACCTTCCAATTTCAACTTTACAAGTTTAAACCTGTAAATTGAAGTGACTTGTTCAACCAATTTGATTAAACTTAAAAAATTTAAGGCAGCAAAAAAAATGTACAGGGTTTTTATAATGTATTCTTTTCAAAAACAGAGTTTTGAATTATATCCTGCTGCTTATATTTAGCAGGGTCTATTTTTTCATGTTTAAACTGCGTGACACGACTTATTGGAATTTGTGCCGTTTCATCCACCAAGAAAAATGCTAAATTCTATAATAACTTTTATCAATTCTATAGTAATTATTAGCTTTTTATACCTTTTAAGGTCTCATTCACAAAGTGAAGTGTGGAATGACTACGAAAGTTCGGTACTGTGCTTTTGAGTTCATTTAAATATGAAACTCGAAGTACTAACTGTAGCGCTGTTAGTATAGTGTTGTGTTAGCAGCACAAAGGTTGCAGGTTCGAATCCCACATGAACTGAGAAATTGTATACGTTGTATTCAAGTACTCAACTACACTGAAGTCACTTTGGATTAAAGCGTCTGCCAAATGCACAAATGTAAATGTAAATAGTTAAAGTGAGTGTTGCCTTAGTAACAGGCAGTAAAATTTATCCTGATGTCAAATAGAGGACACACACACACACACAAGAGTCCTCATCACACTGAAACATCTTATACTGCAGTTGTGCTCTGTTGTCAACGACACACACGCGAACCAATAGTGTCGCAAGCAAGATGAAAAGAATGAAGCAGGAAGTCAATAGGAAGTCGCCTTGGGTGAAAGTAAGGACAGCTTGTGTCCCTCTGCTTCATTTCATTGCCGTCTCCCCTGAATGAGCGCTCGCTCTATACATACACCTGAAAACAGTGTCCCCTCTCTCCTGTCTTCTAATGGAATCAAGGTTGGCCACCTGTGGCCCAAATGGGCAATTTGACTCGGGCCTGAGGTTTGGCTTAAAAAAAGAGGCTATCGTCCTTGCAGTAGGACACACTAAAATAGCTTTTCTCTCCCTCTGTCCCCTCACTATCACTCAAGGGTGAGAGATTTAAAAGAATATTACACTACATGACATAATACACTAGCAAGATAATTCAATTGTATCACATTAAAGCTCTGATACATCACTTTTTTGGGGTTAAAATGGACAAAAATCAGTTATTGAGCGAGCGTCATGTACTAGAATCAGTTGTGAATCAGTGTTACCCAGTGTTTTAATATGTAAAGTGTGGCAGATATTATACCATGTTAATGGACAAATGAACAAACCAGTTGTAATCTTGATTCATCTGGAATGACCCGTGCACCTGATTTAAATGTTGAAGTGTGTCATTTCCAGTGCCACTCAAAGCACAGAAGCGAATAAGACGCTCCACCCAATCACCATTGGTCAGACAAAGTAGCCACGCCCCCTTTCTCAACTCAGGACATTGGCTAAGACAGTGTTCTAGTGCTAAGCTAGTCAGGATGCTTGAGCAACTAAAGCGATTTGTGATCGTGTTTTTCTCTTCAATATGTTAATCATGAAAGGGTTAAAAATGTTGATCACATAAATCAGGTTTTCTAGGTCAGTATGGTGCTGTTTTATTACTCATTTGACAGTGATAAGACCGGTAGAAAACGTGTAGTCATCTTACCGCTGTCTGCTGTGTCATAGAGGGAGTTTTCCTGCGTCTCTCTGTGAGTGCTCGCGGGATCAGAGAAAATGGCGCTCTGCTTCGGAAATCTTTGCTCAGCCAGTGTGTCCTGAAACAAAACTAAGTGATTTTAAAGGAAATCTAACCTCTAAATGTTTTCACTGTGTGGAATTATTCAATAAGCAAAATTATATGCTCATTATTACTTAGCTAGCCATTTTAAATTGTAAGAACATTTCCCTAACGTTTCCATTAAGTAACGAAACGTCAAAAATGCTATTTAGAAAGTTCTAGGAATGTACAAAACGCTCAGTTTTTAGACGTTGTGTTAACGTTATTGATTGGTTCCAAGAATTTTATTTACACTATTCATTTTTAATTCTGTCATGTTTCTAAAATGTTCCTCTAACTACTTAAGAATAATGTTTTTGACATATGATAACTTTTAGAGAATGTTAGCAGATGTTCTGAGAACGTTTCCTGTTAGCTGGGTGTGTACAGTGCCACACGATAATGTGAATCGACTTACGGGGAACGCCTGTTCACACAGACTCATGATCCACTCCTTCACCTCTGACTGGGGGGCAGCAAACATGTACAGTTTGTCTGAGGTTTCCAGACAGAACGTCGCACAGTCTTTGGGGCAGTCGGCCATCTTGTTTTCTGATATCCTGATACACTCCCTCAGTCTGATCACCTGTTTGTAGTCGGGTTTGCTTTTGCTGGAGCCCTCCCTGACAGACATTTGCTGGTTCTCGTACAGCTCCAAACGCGCTACGCTGCACCTGCCCTCCGCCACCAACACACACCACACCTTCCTCCACCTCTGAGGAAAGAATACACGCACATTAAAGCCCGTCACATGTTCTGCTGGTGCTCTTTGGAGATCTGAGTGACTCCATACTGTATTTGGACACTTATAACATATGAATGTCATTACATCGAAACATAAGCAAGTGGAAAATAATGTCTTCGCTCTTTTGTTGTGGTTATGTGTAGAGAAGTAGTTCTAGGCTCTGTGTTTCAACACAGGTACACAGAGAAACCACAGAGCTTTCATATATCTGTTTTCATATATACTGCACTAACATCTGACAGCCAACAAGCGTTGAAATATTTGTATTATATTTGTGTCCTTTTTCTGAAATGTTTTGCTTGAAAATAGCTTTTTCTGTTATTCGTTAAAATAAATGGCACTTCGTTTCAGCTTTTGTTATCCAATGGAGAGACATTTAGATTATAACTGTGGCTTCAGTGTCCACAAACTTTTTGGAGACTGTTTACTGTTTAAATAACAGACCAGTAGATATGCTGTTCAAAATACAAATGTATTGGAACATGTCCACAGTTCCGTGTGAACTTGATAAGAATTTAGTTTTTACAGCCATTAAAAATGACATATAAATATATATATAAATATATACATATACACACGCATGTATGTATTACTGTGAAATCCTGTCTTTTACTTCATTGGCATAGCAACCAAATAAAAAAAGATCTTTTTTTTTACAAAGACACTTTTTAATATATTCTCCACCCTCTTAAAATTGTTCCCGCGCTCTTCATTATTGTATCAAAACCTTAATTTCCTCTGGAATAGCAACACAGTGGAAACATAATAGAAGAGAAAATAATGAATGTATCGCTTGACCCTTGGCTCAAGTATTTTGTGTTTGTCGTACAACGATGATTTGATTTTAATTTATTTTGTTGTTTTGGGTTGATTGGGGTCAAGAAGTTGCTAAAACTCTACAACAGTAAACGATGACGATCTTTGTAACCTCAGTCCACCATCGGCTGCTGAATTACCAGCCAATCAAATCAAGAGAATAAACCAGAATTTCTGTTCTAAAATATATTGATATTGAAAATGTTGCGGTGCAAACTTGCATCTTCTGAAAAAAGGAGCCTCACCTTGCCAAAGCGTTTCTGGTGGAGGTAAAGCTTCCCATTTCTCCTGATGTCTTCCTCCATGGTCAGCCAGCTGGGCTTTCTCACTTCCTGCAGATTCTCCTGGTTGTTCGTGCTGTTAAACTGTTGGATGCATTAGATACATCAGATGCATTGGTGCGCAGATCGCAGCATTTGGTGAATGGCAGAATGACCTTATAAGTTTTGTCAGTCTTACTTCCTGTCTTAGATGAAGTCTAAATCAGTCGCATGGAGAAGTCAGATGAGTGGGCGTGTGTCTGTTTGGCTGTGGTAGGCTCGGTTTCCTACGAGTATGATTCTTCCTGTTTAACACTATTTAGGGTGAAGGCTGCATCATGAAGCATGCACAATGTGTGATCATTTTCACATCCTTCTGTTGATACTGCAGAATGGCTCACATGATCGTGAGATCTACTCGTCGTTGTCTTACGATAATGCAGAGTTGTGCATCTTATTGCATCAGCCCCAAATTAGTTTACCATGCAAATGACCTTTGGAACATTAACCTTTTCCAGGAACAAGATATTTAATGAATGTTATGCAAAGCAATTAATTGTGGACGCTTGGGGGTACGTGGTGTTCGTGTCCCCTTTGTTGTATTTTACTGGAGTGGACAGTTGTGCATCATATCTGTCCTGCACACTCTAGTCATGTGAATGACTCAAGAAGGTGTCTTGTGAAGTGGATGTCAGCTGTACACATTAGATACACAGTTCAGCATGTATCTACAGTGCCCCTTTGTGTCTATTGGGGGCTATTACAGCCCACTTACAAACATGTAATGATCATAATTATGACATCATGCAATTCTTGTATGTACATGTTTGAGGGCCAGATAAAGCATTCCTGTATAAAAATGAGGAGCACTTACAAATGTCTGTTAGATGTGCATGTTTTTGCGGTGCTTTCTGTTTGCTTCTGTCTGTCAGTCTGTCTATTAATCTGTCTGTCTGTCTATAGAATATCACCCAAATTTACAATACGCTGATCAGTATGAATAGAGGAAAAATCTTTGTTTCCTTGACTTTATCTCAGGTCAAAGCACTGAGTATGACGCACAACTTTCAGACTCTTATGTCTGTTTCTGTTTTGAAAGGCAGGATTCAGTTTCCCCGTGTGTTTAGTTTCTCTGCAGTAACTGCAAAACTAGTGAGAGACTAAAAGAGTTTTGGGTCAGAGTGCGATAAAACCAGTACAATAATAAGGAACATAAACTCTAAGTGAGAAAGCACCTAATCCGGCCCAACCGCACACTGTCTTTCACTTCACTGCACACTTCAAATGAGCTGTTAGCTGCCTCAGCTCCATCACAATGAAACCTGCAGCCAGAGGGAAACTGTAGACATCTCGTGGGTCGGTGAAGAATCTGAGACCTGTCTCATGAAAACTGTTGGTGTCTTTTGTGTAATCTCTTTGTTTCTATGATTTGTACTTAAACCTACACAATCTTTTGCACAGGCTTCAGAACAATTATTTATTTTTATTATAGTTAAAAGAAGACATGAATGTTACAGTTCAAAATATTAATTTTAATCGATTCATCGTTAACAAAAATGTGCTCTTTTAATACAAATAAGAGTATTATCTAACGGAGGTGAAAACTGACAGCTATTACTTTAACGTGCTCGTTGTTAATTATATAATTATGAAAAGTATATTCATATTTGTATTACAAATATTAGTAAATAATTGTAAATCTAACTTTCAATATCCATTTTTATTGTGTATGTTCGGTCTGCTTGCTTATAATAATAACAGTTTAAAGAAAGAAGGAAACATGAATTTCAGATTTCAAAGTTAGTTGTTATTCCAAGGCTCTCCGAAATGACCTGCGCGACCTTTAACTATCAGACATGCCCGTCTATTGAGAACATTCAAGTTTAAATAAAACGACCCACGAAAGCCTTTTTTTAAAACATTGACAGCATTATTTCTCAATCTTCAAATGAACATTGACAATCACGCTTATATATTAGATTCACAGTTTCACGTGACCTCTAATATCCGAATTCGCGGTTTCACTTTAAGAGGCATGTAAACAAAGGCTCTTCTGGATGTGTGTCGTAGTGGTATTCTCCAAACCTGCAGCGCACATCTGGCGTTACGCCTACGTGCGCCAATTGCGTAAGCGCGTCGGTGATTGTGGGCAGATGCGCGCATGCTCATTGTCAGGGGGAGTGAGAGGAGCATGAATGGGGCAAAATGGCGGATCATGTGCAGGTAAGTGAATGATTTTGTTTTTGCTATTACTGCATCCATCAGTTTTGATCCGGTGCAGTCTCGTGATAGAGCCCCAGTCTGGTTTCGGCGATGCCTGCACGTTTGTTTTAAACGCGCGCGTCGCGTTGCGGGGGACGCTGGCTCGCGTGGTTTATCGGATGCGATTACCAAGTGTTGACTTGTGGCCCGTCATCATGTTGATTTCAGCTCTGTGGTCCAGGATGACACAGAACGCAGATGGATTAAAGTTTTACGTTTTAAGCACAATGCAAAGATTTTAATAATCGCCGCGCATCTGCAGCGCCGCAGACAGCGTTTTCCTTTTGTACACGTAACTCCATAGCGACAGTAACGTTTTACGTGTAAACAAGCAGCATCCTTCAATCTCTCGCGGTGCGTTGAACGCACCGGCCTCGTATATGAAGGCGACGGTCACCCGAGCTCGGCGGGTCATCGTTTAAGAGTCCAGCGTCCTCGCGAGCCTCAAAATCACATTTGCAGTCATTTGTCTGTCATTGTGTCGCGGCAATGTGATGGTCGTCGGTGAGCTCGCGACGTTAGCCTCGCGTGCTAGCTCGTGATTCTCCCGCGCGCCAAAGCAACAGCCCAACGAGAAATCACTTTCTCTTTAAAAAAAACTATTAATAAAAAAAAATTAACGCTGCATCTTTTATTATGTGTAGACGAAGAGTTTAAATTGTTGAAAGTTATGCATATCGTTAATATTTTCTTGAATGTAGTGCCCCGGGACAGTTAAATGACCTGAGGTCAAGTGACGGAGCGAAACTGATACCGCGAGACAGGTTTTTAAGATAATAATGCGTAATAAATTTAAAATGGCTTTTTGCACGATATCTTATTCTTTATCGTAATGCATTTGCATGTTTGAACGAAACTATATGTACAGTTATCCTTGGGTGCCTTTACGGTAAGATTCACCGCGGTTTGTTTTCATTATTAAATATCATATTTTTCATGTTGATAAGAGGATTTATGAGTCAAACCTGGCAACCCTTTTGCCGTAAAATAAGATAATCTGCTTTTCTACGCTTAATTGGGTGTGTTTGTCTGAACAGTTGTAAACAAGCTGTCCCTGACAGAGGACAAGACAGGTCATGCTTGAGGTCAAAGGTTAAGGGCTAAACACAGTGTGTTGATTGTTTAGTTCCTTGAAATATGTAGAAGTGTGTGTGTGTTCTGGGCTGCTGCTTTTGTTAACTTGACTCTCGTTTGACCGGACAACAGCACACGAGCTGTCCACTGTTGTTGTCGTGTGTCACATCCCTCTGTAGGTGACAAAGAAGTCTTTTCATTTGCAGTAATGGATTATTTATTACCATCCGAGCAGCCCTCTGTCCTAATGGACCTTCAGTGTGGGCGACTACATCTTGGTAGTCCGTGTGATGTGTCTTGTACTTAACTAACACACAGACTAAATTTGCATAGTTGTCAAAAAAATGTTCTGAGACCACTGAGTTGATATGACTCAGCACTTCTTTTCCAATTCAGAGACTGAATGAAAACTTCCAACTGTTGATCTGTAAAATACATCCCTATATTATTTGCACTTGATATTTAACGACTCAAAAGTGTCATTTATGCTTTGTAACTATTAACCCATAGACTCATAGTTAGCATAACCATATTATAGGTTGGTAACGACTAGTTCTAGTTAAACCCATGTGTGCGGTCTTCAGCCCGAGTTGTCTTATCTCGTCTTTGCAGTTCCTTGCATATACAACTTGAAATTTATCTGTTAGGATGCAAAATGCATTATATCTCTCTTCCTAATAACTTTTGGGCTCCTCCCTGTTAATTTAGGGGCTCTTGATTGGGTTATCGGTGGGTTAGGTTACATCAAACGTACGTGAGTGTAGAATACCAAGTTGTATGATATAGCAGAAGATGCTTTTAAACTGTACTTTAAACTCAGGTTCAACTTTATCCAGCACGCTAAAGATCCTCTGTAGAACAGACATGAACTTTGTAGCTGAAGCTGCGCATTTGTTGTCGGGGCTGTTTTTTCTGCTGATGTTGGTTTTGTGTGGTTACGCTCCACAAGGGAACAAAGGGCTGTTTAGAGTCAATGGCTTGTTGGTGCATAACACCAAGCTAACTCTCTCTCTCGCCTTTTTATGCTGTTATCATGTGTATTGTGTATCATCCTTGTCTAAACAAGATACTCTCGTAGTGACCTGAAAGAATATCTTGAAAATATCACTGTAGATATCCAGCGTGTGCAGTCATTTGTTTATAACGTTGGCGTCTTGTTTTTCCACAAACCTGATCTTGGCTGGCTTTTAGATGATTAGAAGTTACAAGATCTCTCATGTCTCTGTTCTGAGGCACCCGAGACGTCTCCAGCAGGAAAGACAGTGACTCTGTGTTTCTGGTGCTTGACGAGACCATTATTAAAAATCACCATTATTATTATTTTGTTAGTAGAGTTACGATTTCAATAAGTCCCTGAAAAGTCCCATAGATGTAATATTGAAAAAGAACCCAAACAGTACAGTAGTGTGAAACAGCACAGTAGAGTGAAACAGTACAGTAGAGTGAAACAGTACAGTAGTGAAACAGTACAGTAGAGTGAAACAGTACAGTAGAGTGAAACAGTACAGTAGAGTGAAACAGTAATATCAGTCTTTTGACTTTTAGACTAGTAATTGTCCATCAAAACGTCATAGCAAAGCTCTCGCAACCATCAATCCTACAGTTGTAACTGCATAGCGACACCCTGGCAACCACTACATCATTCCGGCCTTGTGAAGTTTGGTACAGTCGAGCTCCACTCGTTTTCTTTAAAATATGTAAAAATCTAGTTTAAATCATAAATCTGTTCTGCATGAGGCAATATTTGGCAGTGATGCAGTTCACATAGTGCAGGGTCGTAAAAACATGATGACAGTAATGGAACAGTTAGAGTTGATGTATTAATGTCACCTGGCATCACATTCATCTGCTCGCATGGATCTGAAGTATTGGGTCGTTAGTAAGTTTTACAGCCAGGCTGCTGTCAAAATGGATAACGACGCTTCGCTTAACTTTTAGCAGATCACCGTACTGTCTGTGTCCCTTCAGGACCAAAACATTTCCATACTGAAGTTTTTAAGACTTAAAGTTCTTACAAGTTCTTACTACTGTGCTTTTGGAGAACATCAAGGTTAACAAAAAAATTCTCAAATGTCTGGATGCACTAAAACCCGGGTCACGGGTCTGTTTCAGAGCCTAGCCCAGCTAGAGATCCTGTGCAAGCAGCTGTATGAGACCACGGACACCAGCACACGTCTGCAGGCTGAGAAGGCCCTGGTGGAGTTCACCAACAGTCCCGACTGTCTGAGCAGATGCCAGCTGCTGCTGGAGAGAGGAAGCGTAAGAATCCGGCCTTCTGGAATCTGTGTGGAACTGGACATCTGAAAAGATCCCAGTTCTGTCTCTGCTGGTTTAAAATTGCAGTGTGTTTTTCCGGTTCCTGCATGACTGACCTGACACTTTTTCTACAGTCCTCGTACTCGCAGCTGCTGGCCGCAACGTGTCTTTCCAAGTTGGTGTCTCGTACCAGCAACCCGCTTCCCCTGGAACAACGCATTGACATTCGTAAGTTAAAATTAATTATGCAGCGTCCAAACAAAGTTACTTTTGTCATCCTTTAATCGCCCTCATTTTGTTCCAAATGTGTATGATTAATGACTGACACTTAGTCTTCGTTCACCTTTATTGTATGGAAATAAGAAGAGAGTTTCATTTTTGTTCCACAAGAAGTCATGTTTGTTTGAAACATCATGAATAAGTGCTGACATTTGTGTTGTTTTTGGGTAAACAAATCTTTTGAAGAGATCCACCAGAAGTCCACAATGTTACTATCTTCTGCTGGTTTCTTAGGGAATTATGTTCTCAATTATCTGGCAACCCGGCCAAAACTTGCTGCCTTTGTGACACAAGCCCTCATCCAGCTGTACGCCAGAATCACCAAGCTCGGCTGGTTCGACTGCCAAAAGGAAGATTATGTCTTCAGGAATGTTATAGTGGATGTGACGAGATTCTTGCAGGTAAGACGTTTACATAATAGATTTTAAAGCTACATGTAAAGACCAGGAGCCAGTGGAAAGAACTCTTGCATGATAACAGACTTAAAGTTGTCAATGAGAGTCGTCTTAATCTAAAGGGTGTGTTTTAATATGCCACAGAATATCAGTGACTTGAGGGTGTGTTCTTTTGAAGTGAGAGTAAGAAACCTACCTAACACCCTGGCAACCCTCAAGCCATGACTTATTATTGGTGGCAGCTTGTATATCATTAGTACCTCTAAAATGACATTTTAAGACAACCGTATTTTTTAAATGTTTTTCTTGTTTTACACTTAAAGCTTTTGGTGACCACAAAAAGTTTTAGCCAAACATGCCAATGAGAAAAAAGGGTTAAAAATCTTTTACAAAATCGTAAAAAAAAAAATTTGACAGAAAAGAAGTTAAAAATGTTGGTGAGGCGCACACACCATTTTGTAAGATGTGTTGGGCGTGGTTTGATGTTTCTCTCTCTTAAAGTCTATGAAAGCTTTTTGTGGTCAGATTCAGTTAACAGTTGTGTTTCTTAGATCACTGATGTGTAACAATTTAAATACAAATGCAAATACGTTTTTTTGTCCGTTTTGGTTTTCGAACCAGTATTTTGACCCAGATTTTCGTCTGGGTGAATCACTGAAGCTAACCAGTTTTGAAGTTTTTGTCTCTCAGACAAACACGCATAACATAGATGAGATAAAAGATGGTCTTAATGCATTTAAGAATCCCAAAGGATGAAATATATTATTTAATTGTGTCTGTGTTCCTTTTGAAGTTTGACAAATGGTCCACAAATTATGAAGTTGTTTTGGGTTTGTTTAGTTGGTGTATTTGAAATATTTAACTGGTTAATGTTTTATTTTAGGATAGTGTTGAGCACTGCATCATAGGGGTCACAATTCTTTCCCAGTTAACCAATGAGATTAACCAGGTAAGCTTCTCTGTTTTCTGTGGAGTCTCTTATGTCTTGTATGATGTTTTCTCATTTGCAATACTTGATTAAAAATACAAAAATCAATTATTGAGCAAGCCGATAACAGTTTTAGTTATTAAAACGATCTCTTTACATTACCCTGACTCATAACGGTGAGTTTATAATAATTAGTTTTAATTTGAGCTGATTTCCAGAGAAATGACTGTTTGGCTTCATTTGACTTCAACGTAAAGAAAGTACATAAAAAACCCTGCAGTTCAATGTGTCAAACAGAGATGGCGACAGAGAGGCAAAAGTTTCAGATTGCAGCTTTAAATATTGTGAAGTGCAGAGAAAGGAAAGCTACTGTATGTAATCTGCTGGCCATCTGTGTGAGATATCCTGCATGTTTATGGACAAAGTAAACTTTGTGTTGAACTTTTGCTTCTCCAGGCAGATTCAACGCATCCGCTTACAAAACACAGGAAGATTGCGTCGTCGTTTCGAGATTCCTCTTTGTTTGACATCTTCACACTTTCCTGTAACCTTTTAAAGCAGGTGAGAGACATGCTCCATGTTGTTGT
>JAZGTI010004332.1:0-16261 GCA_036877585.1 Botia kubotai | reverse complement strand
CCCCAAAAAACCTGATGTACATTCAGTGCTGGATGAGCTTCAGTGTTGTGTGAGAGACTCAGTGGATTGCTCTGTACGTCTCCAGGCGTCTGGGAAGAACTTGAATCTGAACGATGAGAGCCAGCACGGTCTGCTCATGCAGCTCCTCAAACTGGCCCACAACTGCCTGAACTTTGACTTCATCGGGACGTCCACCGATGAGTCCTCAGATGATCTGTGCACCGTCCAGATCCCCACCAGCTGGAGATCAGGTGATACACTGTCCATACATTCACGCATACAATGTTACTAGCAGGAGAAAATTCTGTCCCTCACGCGCATTTTACTGTCACACTTCTACCAGTGTAAGCAAAACTGTAGTGTTCCTGTTGGTAAAGTATTGCATTAGCACCGCAAAGATTGTGGGTTCGATTCCTAGGGGTCACATAAATGGCATTAATAAATGATATGGCTTGAATGCACTGTAAGTCGCTTCGGATAAAAGCTTCTGCCAGATGCATAAAGTCATGAGCTTGTTTTGTTCTGTTGATACAGAGGAAATACAAAGCATCAGGGAAATACAAATGTAGTCTTGAGGTTTTTAGAGCGAGGTTATTATAAACACTTAGTTTAGTTTTATTTTTAAATAAATGAACCTGACTCTCGCCATTTACAGAGCCATAGAAGCTGGCGTGGCGTTAAGTAAGGAAAGAAAGGGATCGTGTCATAATATTAAATCTTCTCAAGGATACATTTATTACCTTACAACTCAACGTTTTCTGAATGACAGCACAGTGTTAATAAATGGACTGAGTGGACTAGGGTCGAAGCTTTGTGTGGTGAACCTTTGTGGAGGAGTGTGGCGCTTGCAACACAGTCGTGGGTTCAATTTCCCAGGCAACAATTTCAAGTGCAATGAAACTCCTGCATTTCGTTCTATGTTGTGTTAAACTATTTAAATAATTGCTTTATGAAAAAAGTTTTAGATTGGAAAAATGTTGTGCTTATTTTTGTTTCTCTTCTGCAGCCTTTCTGGATTCTTCAACTTTGCAGCTGTTTTTCGATCTGTATCATTCCATCCCTCCCTCACTTTCTCCCTTGGTGAGTGTATGATAACAGCGTGACGTGCATGTGCCATGTAAAGATAAACGGGCTTTAGCCTCAGAGACTCCAGTGGTGTGAACGCTTCTGTGTTTATGTTCTGCTCATCTCTGTGTGCTTCAGGTTTTGTCCTGTCTTGTACAAATAGCGTCTGTCCGGCGGTCTCTCTTCAACAACGCCGAAAGAGCAAAGTTCCTCTCGCACTTAGTCGATGGTGTAAAGAGAATATTGGAGAACCCACAAGTACGACGTCCATCTTCGTTCTTTATAAATGATCATATAAACAATTCGTTATTGAGAAATGCTGTTTAACGTACATTTTAGGTTACACTTTGTGGGGTCATTGTTACGATGTCATTATACATGTACATGGTTAAAGAGTCGTTGCATGTAATTATTCATAATTAACTATAGTAAGTGGCCCTCCCCAGAAGTAGGAAATTAAATTTTGTATAGAGATAATGACATTTTGTGACATAGAACCAGTGTGATATTTTTTCGTGTGATTTTGACACTGGTTTTGTGAGTGTCGCAAGTACTCGTTTGGTTTATGAATTTATTTCAAATCCCGGTTGGTTTTGTAGAGTTTGTCAGACCCAAACAATTACCATGAGTTCTGCCGACTGCTGGCTCGACTCAAGAGCAACTACCAGTTGGGAGAGCTGGTTAAAGTCGAAAACTACCCCGAGGTCATCAGACTGATTGCTAACTTCACCGTAACTAGTTTGCAGGTGAGTCAAAGACCGTCAGAGGCCAAGTAGAGATTAAATTACTGCTAAAAATGCAAATGTCATTAAAATATAATGAAGTCAGAGAGTGATGATGGTTTTGATGTGTCGCAGCACTGGGAGTTTGCGCCCAACAGCGTGCATTATCTGCTGAGTCTGTGGCAGCGTTTGGCCGCATCTGTCCCGTACGTGAAGGCCACAGAGCCTCACATGCTGGAGACCTACACACCTGAGGTGACCAAAGCCTACATCACATCTCGCCTGGAGTCTGTGCACATCATTCTGAGGTAAGATGAGCTTCTGTTAGGGCTGTCGCAGCATCTGATTTTCACCACGTGGCTTTCGTGGTTAATCGCATTAATAATACGAGTGTGGGGAGGCAGAGAGCGAGTTTGTAACCATTGTGGCTTAAAAGGCAAAATGTTGAACAGGTGCAACAGTGCCACCTGCTGTTTCGAAGTGTAAATCAGGTGCTGAATTACTCGTTAATACTATTAAGCTCTTTTCTGAAATACTGGTGCTGAATTACTCATAATATTATCATATGTGTAGCATTAGCAGTATCAATAATCATGATTATTAATATCTCAATTATTGTCAATACCGGTATATAGTGACAGACAGATAGTTACAGAGCAAGTTTATGGCAGTGAATTATGTCGATTCATGTTTCTGCTCTGTGTAGGGATGGTCTTGAAGACCCTCTGGATGATGCCGGTCTGGTGCAGCAGCAGTTGGACCAGCTGTCTACTATCGGGCGATGCGAGTACGAGAAGACCTGCGCTCTTCTGGTCCAGCTCTTCGACCAGTCGGCCCAGTCCTACCAGGAACTTCTACAGTCCACCAACTCCAGCACCATGGATATAGCAGTGCAGGAGGGTGAGTTTTAAGGCCGATAGTAAAACACAAGCATGAATTACTGTACTGCGGTACA
This sequence comes from Botia kubotai, assembly GCA_036877585.1. Taxonomy (NCBI): domain Eukaryota; kingdom Metazoa; phylum Chordata; class Actinopteri; order Cypriniformes; family Botiidae; genus Botia; species Botia kubotai. The sequence continues at coordinate 13,519 of JAZGTI010004332.1, read as the reverse complement.
CAATACCATAGAAGAAGCATTTTTGACTGTATGGTTCCATAAAGAACCTTTTAACTGTAGGACCCTTCTAAAATTGTTCTTTATTGGCATTGTTGTGAAGAACCATGTATGTTTTCATGCAGGTCGTCTGACGTGGCTGGTGTACATCATCGGCGCCGTGATTGGAGGACGAGTTTCCTTCGCCAGCACCGATGAGCAAGACGCCATGGACGGAGAACTTGTGTGTCGGTGAGGAATCGCCTCTAGTTACGTTAAATGTCAAACCTATTATCATTAAACGCATCGTTCAGACTCGATTCTAAAAGGCGGCGACTGTATTTGAAGCTATTTATTGTAAACGGTATGTTTTGTCATTTCCAGAGTTTTGCAGTTGATGAATCTCACAGACTCGCGACTGGCCCAAGCAGGAAATGAGAAACTGGAGTTGGCCATGCTCAGTTTCTTTGAACAGTTCCGAAAAATCTACATCGGTGACCAGGTGCAAAAATCATCAAAGGTAATTAAAGCAGCTGCATTTGTTTAGCATCGTCTGTTTGTTTAAACAAACTCCAAGCTGTGGAACGCAACATTCAAAGCCGGAATGCCTTCTTTGCTAAGCAAAGCAAACAACAACAAAACAAATAACAACAAAACAAAAACAGAGCTAGCAGGAAATTAATACCTTTGAATTTTTTTGATTGGCCACTCTTGTGATGATGCAATCATGGACTCGGCTCTTTAGTATGCAGTGTTGTGTGTTCTGTGTCTTTTATTTAGGGTGGTTTTGTAAATGCGCTTGTGGGCTTGAAAACAACTGTTTCTCTTTTACGTCGGAGATCAAAGTGTTTTGTTTCAACTAACCAGAAAGCTAAAGTTGTCGTTCAGTTTTCAAACCATGAATGGCGAAGATAAGTGTTGTGCACTCCGCGAGACTAGCTGCACTGCTAAATCAGTGAAACAGCGCACACAAAATTAAAACAACTTATTTATCCACAGAATGCTATTGGATCCTGATATTTGGTAATAATAGATTTAGGGGAGAATTGACAAGTGTTACTCAAAATGTCTTTATAATTCAGGCTGTGCTGCAATGTGAATTCATTTATATTTCACGACTGTTAATTGTACAGCTTTAACATCAGCCCTTATCTGTGATTATATTTACAATATATGTATATTTAATTACAAGATAACAGAAAAAAAACAATGTTTTTGATTGATCTCCAGTTGTACCGAAGACTATCAGAAGTTCTTGGGCTGAATGATGAGACTATGGTACTGAGTGTGTTCATTGGGAAAATGTGAGTATATGTCAGCTAACCATGAATTATTATTATTAGCAAACTGAGAACAAGCTAAACGACAGTTTCGCTTTCAGAATCACCAACTTGAAGTACTGGGGACAGTGTGAACCAATCACCTACAAGACACTACAGCTTCTCAACGACCTCTCTATTGGATATCCTTACCCACAATGCACTCCACAACATCCGCTTTGATTGTCACTGTAATGTATTGACAGCAAACATGGTTTCTGTTTCCTTAACCTCTGTTCTTACGTACAGCAGTGTTAGAAAACTCGTGAAGCTCAGTGCTGTGCAGTTTATGCTGAACAACCATACAGTAAGTCACCTGCCTCGGCTTACCCGTCCTTTTCCAGTTGCTTTGCGCTGTAACAAACGGATGATGTCTCGTTTGTTTCCGTGCGACAGAGCGAGCACTTTTCTTTCCTGGGCGTGAACAATCAGGCCAACCTCAGCGACATGCGGTGTCGGACGACTTTCTACACGGCCCTGGGAAGACTTCTGATGGTAGATTTGGGTAAGGTTGCCCCTGTTATACTTTACATCCTTATGTTTTCAGTGCTCATCACGCACCCCACCTTTTTTATTATTAAAGGTGCAGTAAGTGATTGCTTACTGTTCAAATGCTGTTGAAACACAAACCAACACACCCCCCTCACTTCATTACCTCATCCTTAAAATAACAGTGCGGCACAGGCAACGATTAACAGCTGGTAGCCACACCCCCTCTTGCTGATTGGTTACGAGAGTGTTATGGTGGTGTTGTGACCGGTCCGATCCACTTTGTCTCTTATTTACACAGGCAAGATTGTGTGCAATTACAAAAGATTTTTCAACACACACAAACAGACATCTCGATATATACACAAACCATTTTCTGATTATTTTACGTGTATGTTGTGTGTTTGACAGGTGAAGACGAGGATCAGTTTGAACAGTTTATGCTTCCTCTCACCGCTGCGTTTGAAGCCGTCGCTCAGATGTTCAGCACCAACACCTTCAATGAGCAAGAAGCTAAAGTGAGAGATTACGTTTATCATACTGCACCTCTTCAAACATCATACATTAGTTGCAAAATAATGAACAGATGTCTGTTTTTCATTTCAGAGGACTTTAGTGGGACTGGTGAGAGATCTGAGAGGAATTGCCTTCGCCTTCAATGCCAAAACCAGCTTTATGATGCTTTTCGATTGGATGTATCCTTTACAGCTGCTGGCATTCGAATCAAAAAAAAAAAGTCTGCTCACTCTGCAGTCATCTTAGTGACGCCTCCAGGCGGCTATATTTCAGTCATACAAGAACAAGTTCTGTCTACCTGCGTAGAGTAGACAGCTATCTCTAAAATCACTGGCTGAGGTCACCATGAAACAATATATTTTCAGATATTCAACAGGTCATCAATTGTATCGTAAACTCTGTTTCTAAAGCTCAAGTTGTGCTATTTTAGCAAGTTTTTACAGATCACAACGGTGGCATCATGTTAATAAACATAAGTGTAATTAAAAGCTAAAAAAGGGAAAGTAAAGATTATAATGTTGTATAATCCCTTCAGCGGTATCAAGTGTAATTCCGAATGAGTTACCGTTTTCAAACAGGACCGTAATTGGATCGACGTCTTCCTTAACTGCCCTTCTTTGCGCAGTTACCCCACGTACATGCCCATCCTACAGAGGGCGATAGAGCTGTGGTATCACGTACCGGCCTGCACCACACCGGTCCTCAAACTCATGGCCGAGCTTGTTCACAACAGGTCTGAGAACATCGGTCTGACTGTGTGTGTAGTTCATCTGTACTGTACAGGTTATGAGACTGTCTGTGTTTACTCTCAGGTCTCAGCGATTACAGTTTGATGTATCTTCACCGAATGGAATTCTGCTCTTCAGAGAGACTAGCAAGATGATAACAACATACGGTACGTGTGTGTGTGTGTGTGTGTGTGTGTGTGTGTGTATACGTGTAACTTTAGTGTCACTTACTAATTCTTTACTAATAATTTTTTCCACATTTTAGAGTAATAAGCTCATCACAATTATGGAAATAACAGATTGGGAATTATATTGTGACTGAATAAAATCCAAACTAAAATATTTAACTGATATATTTAAGCATCTTCAGAACATTCACCGTTTGTCTAGAATTAGCGAAAATGTTTTATTGGCATTTTTTACCCAGTTTCTTGAGGTGTTAAAAGGTTTCTTTATCTGAACAAAATCATTCATTTTAAACCCTTTTTTTGTTTTAAATACGGTTGTCATTTTAACTTACGATTGTACGTTTGTTGGCACAATTCTTGTCTGCCAAAAAAATGTGAAACAAGCAAACGCTTTCAAATTAAAAGACTTTAAGATCATGAGAAGCGTTTCAGTGAAGTGACTCTGTCTTTCAGGAAAAATAAAAATATCTCTTTTAAAAGCAATAATCCTCATGTTTTTGTCATTGAAGGGAATCGGATCCTGACTCTGGGTGAGGTGCCGAAAGATCAAGTGTATGCGCTGAAGCTGAAGGGGATCTCCATCTGCTTCTCCATGCTGAAAGCCGTGCTGAGCGGCAACTACGTCAACTTCGGTGTCTTCCGGCTGTATGGAGACGACGCTCTGGATAACGCCCTGCAGACCTTCATTAAACTCCTGCTGTCCATCCCTCACAGTGACCTGCTGGTGAGAGCACCACCGTTATACTGACCTGAGATCAGCCTCAGTGCTCATGCAGCGCTAACTAGCGGCTAGTAATCTTAATGGAATTGCTCTTTATATGATCTTCGCGAAACCGAAATATCGCAATGGTTTTAATTTGATTTTTGATATGATTTTTAAATCTTTTACGTTTTAGGTTAATGCAGAAAGACTGGCATGCAGATATTAGTTAGATATAGGAATATTTTAACCTAATTCAAATAGATTTCGCTGTATTAAAGCATTGCTGTATCAAATATCGCCTATTGGATTATTAGCAAGTTATTATAAGTGTCACATTTGTATCCAGTATCATGTAGCCCTCACCTTGGCATTGTGTCCCACAACGTGCGCTGGTTCATTTGGTCTGTCGTTGTTTTTGTAGGACTATCCGAAGCTCAGTCAGTCGTATTACTCACTTCTGGAGGTACTGACACAAGACCACATGAACTTCATCGCCAGTCTGGAGCCCCATGTGGTCATGTACATCCTGTCCTCCATATCAGAGGGTCTCACAGCACTTGGTAAGGAGCTTTCCTGCAGTGCTGAGATGGACTTGCAGATGTTTGGTTGGAGGTCTTATGACTCTGTGTATGTCTCTTCTCTCAGACACAATGGTCTGCACGGGCTGCTGCTCCAGTCTGGACCACATAGTCACCTACCTGTTCAAGCAGCTTTCCCGCAGCACTAAGAAGCGAGCAGCGCCCATGGCCCAGGAGAGCGATCGCTTCCTCCATATCATGCAGCAGCACCCGGAGATGATCCAGCAGGTAAGCTCCACCTGAAGACCAGCCGTCCAGCTGAACTTCTGAGATGCATCAGTTTTCAAATCTTAACTACGTCGATATTACAGACTTTAAAACACAAGAATCGTTTATCATCCAAAAATGTCGTTGTTCTGTCATCGTAATCTGAAAAAAGCATCTTCCCAATCTTGCTGTCCAGATGCTGTCCACCGTGTTGAATATCATCATTTTTGAAGATTGTAGGAATCAGTGGTCCATGTCTCGGCCGCTGCTTGGTTTGATTCTACTCAACGAGAAGGTAAGCGACGCTGCTGACATGAAGGTCAAAGAATCTTTGTGTATTAATGTGAATCCAGTTCTGATCAGTCGTGTTGGTGTGTGTAGTATTTCGCAGATCTGAGGAACAGCATTGTGAACAGTCAGCCGCCAGAAAAGCAGCAGGCAATGCACTTGTGCTTTGAAAACCTCATGGAGGGCATCGAGAGGAACTTGCTCACAAAAAACAGAGACAGGTCATTTGATTACGTATTCACACTTGCCCTGTCTTTTAAAAATGTAGACGTTTCATTATTGTTTATTTGGTAACAGCGCTCTCAGATTCTCTCTCTACTTCTACTTCCAGGTTTACACAGAATCTTTCAGTATTTAGACGAGAAGTCAATGACTCCATGAAGAACTCCACCTACGGGGTAAACAGCAATGATATGATGAGCTGACATTCCATAGACAACCAGGCCCCGCCCGTGCGGCCCTGCCCCAACCCATAGTCCCACCCTCCCCTGGCCCGGATGCTGGGGGAGCACCGCTGCGCAAGCCTGCACCTCCCACCCCCAATCCCTAAAAATCCCGGCCTACCTCTCTCCCACCACCCCCTTTTTATATATATACACACATATAAATAAATGCGTATTTTAAAGCCAGTTTCTAGAGGCCATTCTCTTGTCATTTGGGGCTCAAAGTCCAAAGAGAGAGAGGGTACAGCTGGGGAATGGTGGGGAGCGGGTTTGGGGTGTGGATTCTAGAGCAGGCGGCACAAGTCCGAAGAGTTAAGAGGGCTGATGGGATATGGGCATTGAGTGTGTGTGTGTGTGTGTGTGTGTGTGTGTGTGTGTGTGTGTGTGAGTGTGAGTGTGTGTGTTCGTAGTAAGAAGGGTTATGAAGAGCTGGTATACACACAGTCCTCTGCTTCTGCCTGCCTGCCTTGTATAGAGACACAAAAGGAAAGAAAGTGTACATTTTTTCATAACATTTTCAACGATGTTTATAATAATTACGATTTAAGAGAAATAAAGAGTGTGATTGAATCTTTTTACAGTCCAGTAAGTTAGTGCAGCTGTGCTGAAGTGTGGCTTCGTCTGTATGGAGAGAGTGATGTGGAATTGTGGTATGAGTGCTGGGCGGGGCCTGGGGGCGGAGTCAAAGGCTGATCACAAGGTGTTTTTTCAAATTAAACCAATGGAACGTCATTTGGAGCACAGGTGACTTTGTAAATACACTACACTGCAGTAATGTTTTTTAAGAGGTTTACCATTTTCCTTGTTAACCTTTTGGGTCAGCCTTCCTCCCTTTTGCGTCGTCATGACATCCCCCACCTTCATCACCGAGCTTGATCTTAGTTTTACTCGTCACTGATCTGGGAACAGTTTCGCACGTATTGATTTTTCACCATCCCTTTATATAATTCATTCCGAGAGCTCAATTAAAGGAGAACACACGCTAGCTGACCCTTCCCCGTTTCTCTCTGAAGCATTTGATTGTGTCTTTTGAGGACTTGATTGGATATTGTCTCATGGTTGAGCTTTTCATCAACTTATCTCAGTCTCTTGTGGCTTTATTGTTGATCTGGCGTTCTTCAGTAGTGAAGTCTCTCAAATAACCGTGTCCTTAACATAAAGACTTTGGTACTTGAGTCATTGTGTAAGGGGCAGGTCACTCTGGACAGTTGTCTCTTGCTTTAGCCCCTCCTTTTTTTGGGTCCCCCCCTCCCCAGAAGGAGTCCAGTTTTTTTAAGTAACAGAAGAGCGTAATCAGAATACGCATCAGAATATGTTAGACTGAAAACAGGACCCGAAATGAATATAATCGCAACTTGTGCTACTCGACAAATGTTGCTGCTAACCGTTTGTGAGGAACTAGCTCATCTCCTAACCGTGTCTGACGCTCATGGATGTTCATTTTCTGTTTTTCTTGGTTCCCTGACGTGAATGTGTTTTCGGCAACTGTGTGTTTGGGTCCATTGAGTGATGAGGTAGCCGATTGATTTGTTTGGATGTCTGCTACGTATATTGTAAGCATTGTGACTGCAAAATAAACATCATTGGTTTGTACGACTACGTGCACATTTTGTGAATGGCGGTCCGATGATGGTTTAAATCAATGTAAAATCTAAGCTTGTCTGGTTTTTGCATCGTAGCGACGGCCTGCATTGAGTTACATGTCTCAAGGTGTGTTGTGATCTCCAGTCTTCATTTGACAGATGGAAGATCATACATCATTAAGAATTCTCTGGTTAAATACTTAAAATAATAACTTTTTACGTTCTTATTGTTAGTATAAATATTAAGTCACATACAGTCTTTTAAGCTTACTAAGCAACTACGTATATGTTTTAGCATACATCAGCATTGGAAACCAAACAGCCACTCAGAATTTTAGTTTTTACTTGTATTCATACAAAGAAAACATCCAACATTTCAGTGGAAGATCAAAACTTATTTGTGCACCGTGTAACTTATTAGTGACGGAGTACAGATGAGAAAGAAACTTTATTACATACATTTACACAGAGGAACAATTAACTGTTCCGAACGACTCCATTAAGAAACTTTTCCAAAGTTGATATGCGAGAAATAACTCAAACGCTAAGAAGGCCCGTTTAAAGATCATGTTGGCATGGTTAACTCTTCCTCTGTTCTTTGGCTTTAGAAGCGGCATTGTGGACCATGTCATTGTAGCCTTCCCTGTTTCTGGCGATCTCGACGGCGTAAAACTGGATTCTAGTGGCTGAAATGTACAAAACAGAATTAGCACGAGCATCCTCATGTAACCAACGTTTTGGATTTATTATACAGAAGTTCATCCTCTTAGTTCCTGGATATATTTAAAATATAAGCGAACTGCTCAAATGAGTGCACATCTGACGTAGCATACCAAATATTGTGTTTTCTTCTGTGTAGTCCTTCTGACAGTCCAGGCGTAATAATGTACCGTAATTAAAGTCCTCTACAACGCCATCGAACTGGTTACAAAAGGGCCTCCATTTCTGTGAAGCAGATGAACACACATGACTCTTTATCTGCAGTAGCCAATGAAATGACTGTCATGTGACTTTCCAAACCTCTTTAGCCTCGGCTGACTTCAGCAGCTCGGGGGCCAGAACTCCAATGCTGAGATCCGGAAACGCTTCCCGGAATTTGGTGTAGATCTGGTCGTCTGATTTGGTTAGTTTTAGGAATTTTGGATCAACCGCAGATATGAGCTGGAGGGAGGAGAACACAAAGGGTCAGTAAATCATTGGACAGTCAATGTTCATCTAAGAACCGTTCTGATACATCCAGTCACTCACGTTAAAGTAAACTTCTGCGTGGTTGTAGGCCTTCATTGCCCACATGACTTCCAGCTGGGCCTAAATAAACGCGTTTGGGGGTAAAACGTTAATGTTTTGTAGTGTTGAAATAAAAAAAACGTATTAACTTGATTTTAATATCAAAACATTACAACTCACGTCATTTCCATAGGCCTCTGCTGGAAGAGACAGCGCATGCGCAGCAGCGGTGGCTCCCTCGACCCCCTATTTATTTAAAGCAAACAATTATTCGGTCTGGCTGAAAACGAAACAGATGCTGTGAATGAATGTATTAAATATGGTATCACACTATTAACGAAACACTAATGCCAACAGTGACTCATCAAATAACCCTAACGATTATTGTTATACCTACGTCTTCATTACTTCATCACAATCATAATATTTTGTAGCCTTTAAGCCTATGAGGAATTTAAATATCTGTGGTTATTACTTGCTATCCTGTTCTGTTTTTGTCATTTTTAACCCCACGTACATAACATGCTTGTTAGCATGCGCACTTAATAGTGTAGATGTATTGATCTGTCCTCTAAACGGTGATACACCCCTCATATGTGAACAAAGCCTCAATACAATGTTGTTTTTTGCTTTATACGTTATTTTAAGTCGTAGATTTGGTCATTTAACAGAATAACTAACTGCCTACCAGAGATGCGAGCACATCGCCTGTGTCCATGCTGATGCCGTGTGACCCGGATGTGCACCGGCGCGTCATGATGAGTAACCACGTGATTTCAATGCGGCGTGTTTTTGTTGTCTGTTTTTTTTTTGTTTATGATTATTAAAATAATACCTGTAATATTTTCAAAACTTCGCGAAATATCAACGACACATTTGTATAATTAACAAATATAGTAAAGCGGGACGAGGCTTTTATAATAAGACGTCTTAGTGCGCTCTCTAGTGGCCTATGTTTGTTAAAACTGTGGTTAATATTTATGTAGCTGATTAATTTTGTAATAGCTTTATGATACTTTGTTTACACGTGCTGCAGAACTGCCACGAGACATTTTCTCATAGTGTTCAAGTGTTCAAGATGCCCTGCGCGGATAGCAACCGGAGGGTTTCAGATTGAGTACGGTTGTGTCTTTATTTGCTCACCAGATCTGGACATTTACTGCAAAAGATGCTTCAGATGCGCATTTCCTTCACAGTGGCTGCGTCCCGACACCTAGACAGCGTTTGGTGAGTTCATTGACGCTTTCTGAGTCAGGTGACTCGAGGAGCGCCCTAATATGTTGTCTAGGTAGGCAGCTTGCTTAGCTTTAAGTCACAGCCATCGTGGCAAGCGCCTGTAGATGCGTAATACGCGCAATATTTTGGCGTGAGTGTTTAGGGTGTATTTAAATTCTGCATTCGGATATAAATTGCTGTTTGGGGATCTGCGAGGTAAGAGAACATGAGAGATGCTTTTTTAAATTATTCTCCATCATTGCGCTGTGGATGCTTGGGATCAAAATAATACACGATCTTTATAAATGCTCAGATTTGGACTCCTCGCCGTTCTGGTTTAAAGGGGTTAGTTGGCGTTTGGTGTGTCGAGTGGGTGTTTATGTAGATATTTGACGTCCCCGAGCATCGTATTACACAGTTTATGGACGCGAACGATCGTACATGCGAACGCGTAATCTGTGTCCTTCTATACGCGTACAAGAGCATCACTATCACGGGCCACTTGATATATTATTGTAGAAGATTCGTGAAATCAGAATTGGTGAATTGGTGTATTAGTATTTATAAAAGACCAGCTGTAAAATAAAAATATACGAGTCCTTTTGGTTCGGCGATAACCTTCAACGCGTTAAGATATTATGAAGAATTTGCTGCGTGTGGGCCTGTACACCTTCATAACTGATTGTGATGTACTTTTGCTTTTGAATCCCTGTTTTTTTTTATTTATCGGCGAAATATGTTTTACTTGTGCCACGGAATAATCAAACAAACAGAGTAATGATAAATAAAGAGACAAAAACGGCCCCACTTAGTCGCCACTTAAAGAAGACGCGTCCCCGACCAGCTGCGCGCTCCCGCTGTTTCAGCGTTTTCGTGTCAAAAGCAACAGGAAACCACTGTTTCCTTCAAGCACATCTTTATGATGGATGACTTTTAGTAGATATTGTACTCCCATTATTGTTGAGTTTATTCAGCAGACGTTTTATTAATGATATACTGAAGCTGAGATTTCTTTTTAGTTATTAGTTTATCCAGCCTTTATTTTCTTAATTGCGCAAACGTAATAAAGGTATAAAGTTAAGACACACACACAAACGAAGGCGCTTGTCACAAACACACTCAGTGATAGATGAACGGCTGCTTGTTGTAAGGTGTTTGATGTCATCTGCTGGTATCTGGTATTTCCACTTGTAGCTGAACATTGCTATTCATTTATTTCATCTGATCCACTGGGGTGAAGATCATTTGATGGAACAGATGGGAGAATACATGCGTTTCATTGAACAGCTGTTTGATACTGTAAATCCAGTAAGACAGCAGGTGACCGATTTAGGCCAGATTTACATAGATGATCAAAGCCAAAAGCAAAATAACATGTCCGAGCTTAATGGAAATGATCTATTTACTGTATAATGCCCTAGAATATTCTGTTCTATTATATTATGTTATTCTATTCCATTCTATTGTATTATGTTCTGTTATTCTATTCTGTTGTTCTATTCCATTTTGTTCTGTTATTCTATTCTGTTAGTCTGTTTTATTTCATTCTTTTCTGTTATTTTCTATTCCATTCTATTGTATTCTGTTATTCTATTCTGTTCTATTCTATTCTGTTATTCTGTTCTGTTCTACTCTATTCTGTTATTCTATTCTGTTCTATTCTGTTATTCTATTCTGTTACTCTATTTTATTTTATTCTGTTCTGTTATTCTATTCTGTTATTCTTTTCTATTCTATTCTGTTCTGTTCTACTCTATTCTGTTATTCTATTTCATTCTGTTCTATTCTGCTATTCTATTCTGTAATTCTATTATATTTTGTTGTGTTTTATTCTCTCCCACCCTCTCCTGTAATACGGGCTCTAATATTTTCTTTGAAAATCCTTTTCTAACAAAGTTCTGATAATATACTCTCCACTTCCCACTTCCTGTCATGTTGATTACTGTGAAGTGCTTCACTACAAGAGGAAGCTGGAAGGCCTCACTGGTTTAATCAATAACACAGTAATCTGATTGAGTAAATCCAGTAGTCAGTTTCCCTGTGTGTAATCTTCACCGCTGGAGCTGAACTAATACTGTTGACACTGACAAGACAGTCTAGATCTCCACTACCCGGCTGACAGGGAACGTTCTCAGAACACTGGCTAATGTTCTGTAAAAGTTCTCTAAATGTTATCACCAAACGTTCTCGGAGTAATGCTAGTAGAATGTTTTATGTTACGTATCATATATATATCAACAATGTTATTTCAAAGTTGCTAGTGCAATGCTTTATAAATGTTACAGAATGTAAAAATGTTAGAATAACGTTCTTATAACCAATCAATACAATTATAGAATGTAAAAAAATGGCCGTTATGAACATTACTATAATTTTTAAAACAGAATGTTTTTGTAACTTAATGGAAACGTTAGGGGAGCGTTTTTACAACCTAAAATGGTTAGCTGGGTAAGTCCCAGATGTGGCTTGTAGCATTATGAGCCGCATATCAGAACATGATGTAAAATAATCCAGCCGGGGTTAAACCAACATGGCAACCCAGACCTGCTGAGAAGTGAAGGGTGGAGTTGGACACGTCGTTTAATGTGCAGCATGATTTTGAAGACCAGAGCTTCCTCAGGCTGTTTGTGTCGAGATAAAAACACAAATAAGGCGGCGCAGAAGCTCCCCAGCTACTCATGTGCTCTCAGAGGAGCAGAAAGGTCTTGCCAAGGTAATGTATCCTGTATCCATCAGCGCTGCTTGGAGAATTCTCCGTTGCCCCGGTGACGCAACCGATAGGTCTGATTGGGCGTTGGCTGCTCTTGCATCGCTGAGATAAGTGCATTTCAGTTTGGGTGGAGAGAAAAGTGGGTGGGGTCTTCTAAGCAGGGAGCAATGACAGAGAGAGAGAGAGAGAGAGGGAGAGAGACAGGGAGAAGTAAGGAGAAGCGAGGAGTGATGGCAGGAAGTCTGGGTCTCTCAGAATAGGATTTCCTCTTCATCACAGGACTGGCGCTGAGCTGGAATCTTGGTGTGTATTGTGGCTTGTTTTGTCTCCAGAAATGACCTTTTCCTCTTTAACTAATTCTGTTCTTTCTAATTTTGTCTCTTCCTTACCATATTTTTGCGTCTCGTTGTTTTTTCTTTTTAAATTCAGTTAATGCTGAGTCTTGTGCTGTTTATGAGTCATTTTATTTGATAAAGTCAAAACCTGTTTGTTACGGTAGTACAACCAAACCTAATTGTTGTACTTGGGTTCAGATTTAAGTCAGATCTTTTAAACATGAGTCGTATGTTTGGACGTGTGTGTCTGTGATGATGTCTGAGGGTCATTTTTGATTCGGTTAAGCTGTTAGCTGATATCTGATGCACAACACTGTTCTTTCATTTAAATGTCTTTACAACACGACGCATTTTATTTGAGTAGCAAAATTGTGCAGGATAAACAGTTCTCAGGGAATATAGACCTTAAATTAAGTTTTGAACCAGAAGCAAACTGGATACATTTAACAAAATGTCATGAATGTGTTGCTTAAAAACAAGGAGAACGCAAGTTTCTTTTTAAAGAAAAGAACTTAATTTAACATACACTCAGAAAATGTTTTTTTGCAGTGAATAACATTCAGCCTCCCTGACTGCGTACTCATGCATGCAACTCTTGATCTGATGGCAGTTAAGAAGCATGCTCTGCATCTCTCCAGTGCATGCCTTACTTCCGCATTAACTGTTTTCTGTAACGAAGCACGTTGTTTTCACGTTAATGCTATGTAATACTAACTGTCACCAACTACTGAAGAATAGCGTTTGTTGTTATACGGTATATAACGTTACAGGAACATTCTACTAATGTTACTGCAAGAATGGTCTTTGACAACTTTAAGAGAACTTTTAGAGAACATTAGTCAACGTTCTGAGAACATTCGCTGTTAGCTGGGCTTGGTCATTATTTGCAGGATATTGTATTGTTGCTTTAAATTTTACAGTCTCTTGATATTTTAAGGTCATTTGTGGGTTCAGGTTGCAGGTGGAGCAGCAGGAACTGAATGGCTCAGTTTTTCAGGTTGGCTGTAATGTGCA
>JAZGTI010004331.1:0-28417 GCA_036877585.1 Botia kubotai | reverse complement strand
GCCTGCATCTATATCTTACAGTATCTAATACAGTATCTACCAGAATGTCTTAAAACTAACACATTGTTATATAATACTGATACCTGTTTTCCAGGAACTATGTACATATTGTACCACAGGCCTTTGTTCTTCAATGAACATGCCACCCAAAGGAATCGTCCATTGGGCTTAATACGGTTCGTGGAGATCTCTAAGAGTTAATTAACGAAAGCAGTGGCTGTCCGACCATAAGCTAATGATGATAGATGATCTTAATTAAAGGGCTTTAGCACCAGCTGATAGCACCTGGAACTCTGCTGGGGAGTGGGACGCTTACCCAAAATGCTCTTCTTTTTAATACTCCCTTACCAGGAGGCACCTGGGTATCTCCGCATTACACAGGCAAGATATAATTTAACTTCCTTTTATTTGTTGTTTCTATCTCGCCCGTCATCCAATTATAAGTAAGTGCTGCTTTAGTCCTTTTGGCTGGTTTGTGTATTGCTCTTCAGAGTTTTAAATTGCAGCCTGCATCTGCGCTACACACACACACACACACACACACACACCCCAAAGCGAGAACTGCTGATCTGCAACACTTCGCTCTGCTGGATTGAAACTAGGTCTTCTGGCCCGTTTCTATGAGCCTGCCAATCAAGCGGAGGATGGCAGGTGCGCCCTATGAAACGCTATCAAAATAAGTCTTCACTCCTCAAACTTTCCCTTATTAAAACAGACACATGCCTTTAAAGGACGCACATAATGAATGGTTTGTCCTCTTCCTAAAGGTGGACTGAATAGCAGAGTCATTATTGTTACTGCTTTAGAATTCCATGCGGATGACGGTTGGTGTTATGCAGAGTTTGGTGAATGAAGGGAGGGTAAATCTGAATAGCAATTAAAGTCGCTTTTGTTCTCCCCTGTGAACCTGTGCTGGCTGTGCATTCTGCTACTGCGTTTGCGCTCGGCACAATAATAGGAGCCTCACAACACTTTCCCGCTAATTTGAGTCAGTTAAGTTAAACATTTCCTCCAAGAGAAACTAAATCCCTGCTCTAAAATATAAATTGCATATCCCTTGTCAAGAAGCCAGCAGAGTGTCGTTTTAGACGCGTTTTTCTTAGTTTGGTTAATTAAACAATGGTCTTAATGGGATAAAGTATTGTTTACCAATGGTTTATTTTTTTTTTAAGTGAAGTTGGGGAGCCAGGACTCTGATCTTACATTGAAATTAGCCTAAATCTTAATTACCGACTGGAAGTCGCAGTGCTAAATGTTGTAATTAGATTTTCTAGTTTGGTGCACTCAGGTCCTCAATGAGAAATTTTAATAGCAAACACAAATACGTTTAACGCCAAGGGAGGAAAGATCAAGAAAGAAACTATTTAACTACACATTTAATTTACATTTATGCATTTGGCAGATGCTTTAATCCAAAGACGGCGCATTCAAATTATACATTTTATCAGTATGTGTATTCCCTGGGTTTTGAACCCACAACCTTTTCACTGTTAACGCAATATCAATTCTGACGATTCAACTGCCATGTGATAAATAACAGTGAAGAACACCATTCTGTAGTGTTGTAAATGGCTTGACATTTTAAGATGCATGTGTTTCAGTGGCTGAAAATTCATTCCACAGATGTTGTGTTCACCCAGTGAGGACCCTCACACCTTAACTTGGTATGAAATCAGATCAGAACAGACATGAATTTGATTGGACTGACAGACTATCAGACCTATTGTGGGGCTGAGAAATATTTGTTCCCAAGTGCATCTGGACTTTTGCCTCTAAAATAAAATAGGATCTGTTCGCCAGCTGAAGTACCATAAGTATGATGTACAGCCTCTCTTTTTACCTGCAGACACTGAGGAGACATTTTGCTAATGTTCACTCTTTCCTAAATTATACTGCAAATGTACATGTTTCTCTGTTGTTGTTGTTTTCAGTGGGGAACAAAGTTCTGACAGGGAACCTAAAAATGCTTTGTGGTAACATTTCATTATACCGGGTTTGGTTTAAAGTTAAAACGTGTATTATACAAGACCAAATCAATACAACTGCATTAGGTTACACTAATGTGGTTGATTTTAAAGGTGAGGTTAGATCAGGTCATGCAGGCTCTTAAGATAATATTTCTTTTTCACTTTTACGACCTTTTGCAGAAATAAAAACACATGAAAATTAAAATATAATGATATTATGCCAATAGCTGCTCAAAACAGACAACTTCAGAAAATTCCAGGAAATGCCGTTAAAACATTAATAAAATGATAGTGAACGCACTGTAATTTGCTTTGGATAATAGCAGCTGCCAGTTGCATAACTGTGATATATAAGAGTAGGTCTAATTTGAATTCTCCACCTGGTGGTAAATCACAGAAGTAAAGCTAAAGCTCCAGGAGGCTTTACACCAGTATGTCCAAATCCTGTCCAGAGTATTTTTGTTTTCTGAAAATAAACATGAAATGAAAAGACACCACGTTCGCAACAGATGGTTGTTGAATCAATCTGAACAGTTTGTTCACCTATTCAGCCAAAAGCTTCAAATGTCACAATCTGTCTAAATGTTCCATTCTGTCTGTCTTCTCACTTTTGTTCTCGTCTGTTTCATGCAAAACTTCAAAGGCCTGTTTAGTGAACTAGAATATTGGCACATGCTGCTTTTTGAGGACATCACCTAGAAAATAAGCTTAGGAACCTCTCCCATCACGCACCGCATTGTATCAGGAAAGCAGCTTTAACTATAGATTTTTAAAGAAGGATTAGTCCCCAAAGTTAAGCAAATAAGAAATGACAAAATCATGCTTTCAGCAAAAACCAAACCTACACAATAGAAGAGAAAGCTGCTCAGCAAAAACCCGATGCAGGCAAACATCAATACGGTGAGTGAAATTTAACTCTGATCTATGGAAACTCAGACAATGTTTGTCAAATGCTGCTAAAATATCCTTTGGTGAGAGATTGAAGTGGTAAATTGCATCAAGTCAACGGCACACAAAAGCTCTGCTTTTCAAGATGCTGTACCACTTTTTTCCATTAAAATCTCCCGGGCTGCCCTCCATTTGTTCTATTAATTCTAAATGGTAGGCCGACATCACCTGTATGACAATAATGCTACAGTCATAATTCATCAGAACGCTCGCATTTCCTTAGAGCCAGACAATTTGCTAGTTTCCAAACACCAAATTACATTCTATCTCAATCGTTTACGGCTTACTGACGTCTTCATGTTTGATTTTTTTCGCTGATTCATGTTGCCTCTGGAAACCTGCTGTTACCAGGTTACAGTATTCCCATGGAGTGACTCCCCACTGGTCGTTGTTGCCATCACCAAATGCATCAATGCAGTGTTGGTCTACAGATAATAGCACGAATGGGAGGCAACACATTGTACTGGGGTTCCACATGGAAAAAGTAAATGCGTCATTGTTCTGTCCTACTCTGCGATAGTAAACATGTTTTCATTAGCAGAACTACAAATTCTTTGGTTAAATTCTTGCAAAATGCCAAATATTTGGATGTGTTCTTTTCTAACGTTATGTCAATGTTAAATCAAGTGCATCTGCCTAGCAGCCGAATGTTAGTGGGAGGTCAGTGTAATAGTTCTGTTATGTTCTGTTATTCCTAATGTGCGGGCATCTGCTTTTCCGCTTATTTTTTTATTCCATATTCGGTTCTAAATCTAAATGTCAACTACCGTGTGCATTCCCGAAGCCACAGAACAAAGCGGCGCAATGCAAGCCCGATATCTCCTTTCATTCCCAGCAGAAATCCTCATCGGAGCTGGCAGTATGACTAAAGACCATAGAATTCACTCTGCTGGGGATCCTTTGGTACAGTGTAACCCCCAGAGGGGAACTGTGCCCAAGGAAGCAGTAAAAGGTACAATCCCTCAGTGAATGCCTGCTGGTGTTCTCTCACATCACCGTTCTTAAAGCAAAGACGAAGTTTCTCTTCCAGGAAACCCTTAAGAAAAAGATCTGTTATTATAGTAAAGGGCTCGTGCCATGGCCGGCCAAAGTCCCATCATTCCTGTGTGAGGTCACTGATCCTGTTTACACAATGCATTTAAATTATGAGACCTAGGCGCACACCTACACTGACACACACAGAAAACACCCTGCTGAAATACACCCACACAGACTCTTTGGCCTGCAAGACAACCTTTCAAACTGTGCTGGCAGAGGCTCGTCTCCCCCACACTGAGTCCATCACTGTTCTGCAGGCCTTTCTCTGCCCAGCTGCTGTATTCGTGCTGAGTTCTGAATTTGGTGAGCAGGGAGAGTTGGACAGAGTCGGCTACACACTGGCAGGGGGAAAGGAAGCCGGTAAAATGGCCAAATTCCCCTGACACGTTTGAGGTCAGCCGCAGTAATGCACCAAACACACATTTGCTTTGTGTTGTGCATGCGTCTTTGCAAATCGATATTTAAAATGCAACGTACTGAATAAATGATGAGAGAACGGCATGTATCGTGTGTAATTAGAAGTGGTCAACAGCTAAATAATCGCTGTCGTGCTGCAGCTAATGTATTGCACTTTTCATCAGAATAGTGATGACTTTCTGTAGCTCAATTGTAGCTCAAATGGTAGAGCATGACACCTAGCAAGGTTGTGGGTTTGCATCCCATTTATTTACATTTATGCATTTAGCTGATTTAGCCAAGTTGTACATCTTATCAATATGTGTGTTTCCTGGGAGTCGAACCCACAACCTTTGCGCTGCTATCACAATGCTCTACCAATACAGGAATCCTAGGAATAAAGACATATACCTTGAAAGCACATTTACTTAAAAAAAAGGCATAAATGCAAAAAAATACATAAATGTAATGTATTCTAAAGTACTGTACAGTCAGCCAGTCATTATCTTAAAAAAATACCCTGACAGGGTTATCACAAAGCTGATTATTGTGCAGTAATGATGGCTGACTATACATTATCCCACTTATGCTGCTTAAACAAACAAAAAACAGTATTGTAAAGTACAGTAAAGTACAGTATTGATTTCAGTTTAAATGTTCTTTAAAAAAGGAAGTCAACTATAAAACTAACATACTGTTTACTATACAGTTTAGCAGTTATTATACAGTTATTATACAAAACAACATGTCACCACAGAATGCCGAAGTTGACCAGTCAGAATCAAGTATTCCCGTGGAGTTCTGTCCTTTGTCCTTTGTTTCTCCAACCAATATCAATTGTTGACAGAGTAGGAGTATATAGGACAATAACATAAATGTGGATAGTACAGCTAAAACAATCTTGTCGTGGTAGAATCTGATTAAAAAAAGTGTTTGAGGTATATCTGCTTTAAGGTGAGATCACCCGGGTCTGTTTTTCAAGAGAAAAATTTAGGAAGCAAGATACTCCAAGTTTCCGTTTGCTCTCCATTTAATCTTGTTGTCTACAAGAAACACCTGAGATATCAAAGAGATCTAATTTATGATATGTGGGTTTGTTCTTGTCTATGGATTTATTCCCATACTGTAAATAATTTTCATAACCGTTCTCAAGACTTACCTAGACATCTTAATCTTTGTATTGTCAATATCTAGCATAAATCGTGTAGCCCCGAGGGTCCATACAACCAGAATGGGCACTGTAAAAATGTAGTTGTACAAACTGTCCCGCAGGCTTTGTAGAAGACATGAGTGTGCTACTCTGTTGTCATGGTTGTTTTAGTAACTTCAGACAGTGTCATAGGTGATGATGTCTACACTGCATGCTCTCTACACTCCGCTCTGTCATGTGACCACACCTGTCTACTAGCCACTGATGCCATCTGATTCCAGCAGCATGGGCTACGTCAGGCTGAACAGATCCAAGCCTCAACACAACTGAGATGTCAATATTTTTTTATCTCCCGCTAAGTTTGTTATGGGGACTTCTCACTGAGCTTTTCTTGATCTGTCACACGACTGATGGAAGGTCAGTTTATCTGCACCGAATCTTCGCCCACACAATCCGTCAGAAGCTTCACAGACTTCCACAGAATCTGAGTGCCTGTTATACACAAAGGTCTACACATCCACAAACCCTTGTGTGTTTGTTAAGAGAATAATTCTCCCCAAAATATTTTCTCAAAATAAGGCAAGTTTATACATGTCAGAATTAGAAGGGGAAAAAAACTGGAATAACTTTATCTTTAAACACTTTGTCTCAGTTGAAAATCTTTGTAGACTTCAGCTGGATTGTAGTTTACTCTAATACAATTTTATTTGTTTATTTACAATTTTATTATTTTACATAAATCACTTCCCCCATAACGTCGTTAACAAGAGTCCATTTGTTAATTATTGTTAAATACAATTAAGACAATCAAGTCATATAAGTCAATAGCTACTTGAGCCTGAGGGATATCCAGTATTTTTCATGATTAGGATAATCTTCACAGCACTAACCTGTAGATTTTGTAGCGTGTGGTGAAGCCTTGCTGGAAGCGTTCTTTGAACTCCGTGTATTCTGGACAGCGATGGAAAGGCCCTTTATCAGACAGGAGCCAGTCCAGCTGGCCGCTGCTCCGGCCGGAGATAGAAGAAAAAGGTGATGTTTTCTGGTCCAGACGCTCAGCCAGAGCCAGGAACCAGCTCAGTGGGCCCAGAGGTGCCCAATGCCAGAGGAGCATCAAGAGGAACCATCTAACAACCGTAGCTCTCTGCCAACACAATGCCATCCTGCTCCTGGGCACCTGGCGCCAGCATTCTTGTGCCAATCACTTTGACCTGGAGAGACAGGAAGAAAAGATAAAGGGTTTGTTCTGATGATTAACGTATACTGTAAATAACAATCTTCATGTGTATTTACATCTGGATCCTACAATATCCACTTGCAGTATCCACTTGTATCCAGATGAATTACAAGATTATAAGAAGCAAGATAGTTTGACTAAAAATAAGCAGATGAGAAACAGCAAATCCAAGCAGATATTTTCTCAGGTGCATATTTTCAACCATTGTCTCATAACTTCTATGTATGAAATCCTCCCTTTCTGCTGTTGCAGAGATGAGCATTTGGCTTGTGAGGCATGGTAAATACTCAATTATTTACAACAGCATTGGGAGAAACGCAAGCCAGAAAATAACGTTTGACGTGTATGTTAAAAACCCAAGAGCCTCGGGGGAACTGGTATTAATGAATGAGCATAGATTATGTACAGCACTGGTAGACATGGTCTTTGGGAGAGAGGGAAACTTCATGCACCAGTGCATATAATATCAAACCATTAATTCCATACAGGAGGAAATATTTCCTGACATTCTTTTATAATCCTACTGAAATCCATGATGAAAATTAATTTTCTGAGGGACTAAATGATGTTTGGAATCATAATGATGTAAGAACTACCTTGAGTTTCTTTCCTTGCACAGTGAAACACTACTGTGCATTTTAGCCAGATATTAAGAAATGCAAAACAAGCCCGGCAACCATATATATGCAGTACTGTATATCCAGTATGTAATAAACTCTATTTACCAAGTGCGGCACGCATGAACACAATTTATTAACTAGGAATGGCCATCAGGTCACCAACATATGAGTTTTCCCTCTATTTTCCCAATATTGCTTCCTATAAGAATATCTTCTTTCCAAACTCGGTTTCGTGGTTCTAATATAAGTGTAATTATTCACATTTCTCCAGCAAAATGTAGTTCTATTACTTTCTTTTGCCTCTTTGTTTTATACACTGTAATTCTCCCATGGCCTGATCCTAATGTCTCTAATTCTCGCCTATTGCATTTTCTTTTCTGTCTGTTGTATATCTTTCATCATTTCCGTCCTTTGTTCTTTCTCACAATTTATCTCGTCGTTTTTTCTGCACCAGCTTCATGCTACTGAAATAAAATGACCCGCTCTAGTGATATTTTATCTGTAATTGGGAACACTGAGCGACAGAACTATTTGTCTTTAATATTTTTTAACAATATGTACTTTATTTTATAAGAGAGACTGGGGCTAGTTGTCACACAGCAGACTCACAGAGGCCTTTTATTTTCAAGTCAAAAGTCCAATTAAATGTTTGTTTTTTCGTTTTAAAGTTTATCAACGGAACAGAACTGTACTTTACTGTAAATGATAGCCGTTAAAGCAGCATATGCCAAAGTAATTATAATCAAGCGGGAAAAAATATACGGCAAAACACAACAGATCAAATTAATGGTGTGAGTAAATAAGAGCGGTACATGATTAACAACATTTGTACACAGAAAACATTCATCACCGCCTGCATCTTTCCTCTGGTCCAGTTTCACAGATTCCTAAAAGAGATAAATGCCACGCTATTTGTCAAACTCAGAGCAACAACTTCATTTTCAAATATGGTTAGAGTTTATGTCGTTCATAGAATGGCCGAAACTTCTAAAACCTCCACAGTGTTCCCACTGTATAAACTATAAAGTTCTTATCAGTATTTAGAACGATTCTTGCAAAAAAAATTATATTATTCAACTGAAAAGGCTGAACAAACTCATAATTTGACAACTTACAGGCAGAACATTCAAATTATGAAGCACTCTCTGTAATGAAACTGTTCAGAAATGTTTTCTTTTATATTTGTAGATGTTTTGTGAAGCACTTAAACTGTTTTGTGCACTTGCTTGTTGTTGTTTTTTTGCATTGTCTTTTTTGCTTTAAACTGTAATGTTTTGTTTCATATTTAAAATAAATAAAAAAATATAGAAAGCTTTCTATGCTCGAAAGGTTTTAAACTTAAAGTTTTTGACTAAATTCAAGCTGGGACCTCTTTTAACTTATTTTGCTGGACATGGACTCATTACGCACAGTAGCATGACAATCACGGTAGATGCTTTTGTATCAGCTGAAAACTACTGTATGCCCCACATCTCTGTGGTGTAGGTAGCGGGTCTGCCACGCTAAGCACCAGATGAGAGATCTCCATCACATGCTACCATTCTCTCAGTTTCTCTCATCCAACCAACCTTTAGCTAAATACATTAAAAGCACCAATTAAATGCTGTTTGCCACATTTTGCAGTTACAGCAGATGGGAGTGGGCACGGACTAGCCTTTTCTCGAAACACCTTGGACGACGACTTGTTTAAAATTTGCCTTTCAAATTAACCCAGCGTCTGAGCGATGACACCCAGAAGGCCATCCCCACACACAGCCTTATTGCACTGCTTTCCTCTGGAGGATCTGTCTAATTATAAAATGCATAAAACATTGAAATGCCAGGTAGACAATGGCAAAAATACTGAATTTAGCCCTAAATTTTTCATGCGCATCTTGCATAATTCAGGTGTCTTCATATTTACCCTTCCCAAACAGGAAAGAAGCCGGGAGGTAGCCACAAGTACCTCAAATTTAGCATAGGGCAACGGGGACACGGAACAAAAGGCCCAGGTCCACAACGCTTGCATACAAGAATACTCTGCAGAATTCTCTGCAAGAAAGGGTGCAGCACTGCGGGCCTGGAGTTTAGCAGCAGATGCTAGGAATGAAGAGGCATTAGATGTAATTGATCAAATAATGGCTATATTGTGGTTTGAGAAACTGCCTGCAGGGTTTGCTGACTTAGCAGCTTTCTATAATTATGAAGGATAAAAAAGCTCCGACAACAGGCACTTGCTCAAGGAGGTTGTAGTTTTGTAGCTCGTTTTGTGCTAAATGTGATAAAACTAATGGCATCTGGACAAGGCTTGATGTTGTATCGATAGGGAACTAATTGTACGTCATGTGGAGAGTCCAGCTGTATAGTACGTGTAGGATATTTGTTTGCCACAAAATCTGCAAAGCGTTTCACAAGACGCCACACAACAAAACTCCAGGAAATTTGGGATAGCTGTTCTTGAATAACATAATGATAATTGCTTTCATTTCAGCGCTGCATTTTTCAATGCTCTTAACAATGTTTATAATAGAGGCTATGACTCATGCTGTGCACCTGCCAGCATTTTGGTAACCTGCTATGCTTGTTCATCACACTTCATTATTTTCAAAGAATAACACACCTGCACGTTCTGTGTTTTCATTGTATTCTGTGAAAAATCTTATAAAATGAGGAGCACCGTGTGTCACTTGAAACTGTTGCCTTATGTTTGACAAATGTAACGCACTGTATCTCCGTGGGATAATACCGAAGCATAAATGCGTTAAAATGTTGTTCCCGAATGTATAATTAGCCAATGATTGTATTTTGCGCAAAGTATTCTATTTTACTGTTATGTACTTGACATTTTACAGTAATACAGATGTTTAACGGTACACGTGTTACACGGATTAAATGACTCGCTAAAGGGCAAAATGGTAATGGCCACACGCCAATAAAAATGAAAGTAAATAAAACTGAGTAACTCACCAGTGTCGGTAATTTTATAAGGAACTGCGATATAACAAACAGTTTAAAAACAATTGCAAGAAGTGTTGCAAGAAGCAAGTAATTCAATGAAAACCATCCCAGCGTTAATGCCAGAACAAGCTGCCGTCGGCACACTGACGAAACACGATTTGTAATTAACATCAATCTAACACGTAAAAGAATATTTCGAGCCAATTATCTTTCAGTTTGACTGTAGTGCGTCATCCAGCCTGCGTGCGTTAACGTAACGTTGTTAAAAAGGTTTCCCACATGTATGCGCTCTTATGTTTTAAAACAAGTAAATGAGAAAAAAACAAGTTAGTCACCATCCACCATCCGATCCAAAGGAGCGACAGATGGACTTCATTTATAGGCAAGTAGATTTAAGATGTAACGGAGCCTGTCTGAAATTGACATGTTTGTATTTGGTGTTTCGCGGTTGGTTGCGTTGGTTTACTGTATCGGCAGGTGTTTTTTTCATAATCCCTCCTTACTTTATACTGGAGTACAGTTACAAGCAATGATGAAAATAAAAAATATTATTATTTATCATTGTGATGAAAATAAAAAAAAAATCCGGTTTGATCAAGATTTCATTGGTGCGTTCAAGTGACATTGGAATGACCGTGTTTTTAATGAAATTATGAAAAATAAATTGTATATATTATATATATATATATATGTGTATATTTAATATTTTGTATTATCTACATATATATGTGGAGAGAGTAAGAGAGAATAATTCAAAATACGTTTTTCCCTATTCACTTTTGCAATTCCTTTCTCACTGGCAGGTGTGAAAAAAGTTCGTTTTAAACGTGTGTCCATGGGAGTCTTAATGCATGCTGCGAGCCCCTCAGTTTCACTTAGATCCCACAGATGCAGAATCGCCCCCTGAGCCATCAAAAGGCAGTTATCCAAAAGTGGTCCAGTTGGTGGCTTTCAAACTGCTCAATGCAGGTCTAGTATCGACTGCTCTTCATCTAAAACCACAGAATCAGAGTAGTTCTCACATCAAACTCATCTTGATTTAAAATAGATTTATGTTTAACGTTTTTTACATGGCACTGCTCTCAGAAACCCTCCTTTATTGATATAAATGAACAGAAATTGGGTCCAACACATATTTGGCTTGAGCAGAAGGAAGACCTGTTGAGGCTATAGGCTGGTGCTCTTGCATGTCTTCTCATCAATTATTCAAAATGACTCAAGAAATGCTGGGTAGCACAGCTGTGGATTTTTACTGAGCCTGAGTGTGCAGAGGAAGCAGGTGGACTGCCATTACCATAAGGCCAGCTGTCCTCTTGAACTCAGGTACTCCCACTCAGCATTCTCTAAACTCAGCAATCCCCCAAAACAGAAATCCAAATGTAAGCAAAAACCGCCCATGCCTCGGCAAAGAATGTTATATAGATACCCCCATTATATGAGAAAAAATATTCATTATAAGGTTTCCCATCATGCAGCTGTGTTCACAACAGCTGGCAGAAAACACTCGCTGGTTGTTTGAAGTTTGCAATCAGTAACTTTTGCCTCTTTATAGCCATCTTTGTTTGAAAAAATATGCAGGTTACTTTACGTACATTTCTTTATGCGTGTTGAAGCCGGACCAGACAGCTCAAATTACAAATCATTATTATTTTGTATTTTTGTAAATCAGGGTACGCTGACCCTGACCGTTTTGAACACTGATCTGTTATGTTCTTGCTCAATAACAGACTTGTATTCATTTTTAACCAAAAAGCAGTTACGAATTGCAGCTTTAAAGCTTTCCTGCTGTGATAACAATAATCACAGGGACTTTAGCCACATTCAAACAGAGACCTTTAAACTAAAATTGCATAGTCTAGCCATTCAAGAGAAATAGTCAGACTGAAACTTTAAGGTGTAGATTTTTTGATCTCCAGAGAACCCACTTTTGATATGGAATGTTTGTATTCTGCAATTCTTGCATCACCACTTACTGCATCAGTCTTGTTTGCTGCATTTGACCTGTCAGCGTGTCACGGCATTAAAGCAGCAAAGAGGAACATGAGGTCAGTCATCAAGCTCCACAGAGTGAATGTTTATGAGAAATTTCAACTCTAGAAAATAATGAAAGCCGCATTTAATTCTGCAAAAAGATGCCCCAGGTGACCATTTTGTAAGATGGGAGATAAACAAATGAAAGGACATAAATCCCAAAAATGTGTTTAATTAAAACATGCAAGCTTGGCGAGTTAATCAGGGAAACAATTAGGTAGGCGTGAAAAAGCATTAATGCGAAAGCAATTTTAGGAATACCTTATTGCTGAGGGGTTTCAAGTGTGCGTGTGTGTGTGTGCGCGTGTGTGTATAATGATGTGTATATTTACACACGCTTCTGTCTGATGAGCTGTAGCAGGTGTTAAGCCATTACAGAAAATTAATAAATTGTACTGTCAGTAATATATAACCAGATGTTCTCCAAAAGCAACATATGAAAAACATTTACATGAGGAGTCAAAGTAAACACATGTAATAGACAGAATGACAGGGATTTCTGACAGAAGGGGGCACAATGACATACGGGTAATTAAGACTAATCCATGACTTCTTTAACATACCTTATCTGATTGATAATGAACAGTGTTTTTACCGTTGAACTCAAGTTGACTCAAGTTCCACAGTAAAGCAGTTTCACACTGCGCAAGTGAACAGTTCTCGGCACCCGAGGATCAACATTCTCTTAAAGCCTGACTGCCCAGCTGTTGTATCTCCATAAACACATTTCAGACCTCCACTGGGTGTAATCACTTATATATCACACTTTAAAAAACACCGTTCATGCACACACGCACTCCCACACTCAAGATAATTATCCAGGCTGTTTATTAGATTAACACAGCTCCATAAAAACACATCTGCATATTGCTCTGCTTCTATTAGCTCCGTGCCTCATCCTTAAATACGTGCTGGCGCACTTCCTTGCAGCCCCTCACCGAGTTTTCAGGAGTTTGTTGCCAGACCCTGTGTAAACTCATTTAGTAATTGAGAGGAAACCAAGGTCCCTCTGCAAACAGACCTCCCACACACCTATAAAACATCCACACTGGTAATGAGAGAATGAGTTTAGAAACATTGAACACGCTAAGGACAAGACATCCTTTAGTACACATGGGACACATTCCAGCATCGTTGCCATGGTCACCTCATATGGGCAACCAATTACCACACAGACACAGATCGTAATAACGTACAGCACAGGTCCTCAAGCATTTGAGGAGTGAGTGCATTAAAAATGTGTGCTCCAAACCTTTTATCTCTGCCTTTTATCTTTTCCCCAAAGATATAAACTAAATGTATTGTTAATTGAAAAGACGGCTTGTTTTAGTGTGGAGGCAGGCAGGAGATTTTTGGATTACAAAACTCATCTAATTTGAATTTCTCTCTTCATTTTTATACACAAAACCAGGCCACCCATGTCAGTTAATGGGGAATTGCATCGAGAGCGCATCACACGCGTTACGGTGGTCTGTAAAATATACAGTGAGATCTGCAGATCTGTAAAGCCACATTTAAAGTCATGGATTTAAAATCTCATTTAAACCTGCGTGGAAAGTTTAAGGACTTGTCAAGAAAATAAATAGGAAATATTTAAGATTCTGCTCTATTTGCTGGGTGTATTAAAGTACACAAATGCAAATTAGTAGCATTTTTAATAGTGGTCTTAGATTTTGGACTCCTGGACAGTGTAGTAGCAAATATAATATAAGTGCATGTTTTGTTGAATGTGCTGTGTTTTCATATTCTAAGTTAAGTAACAGGTTCCACATCACTGTAATCATCAATTCATAACAGTGCCTCCTTTGACGGAGGAATACTAAATTGTGTCCAGTCAGCCATAAAATTGTAGGTGTTTATTAATTGTAGCAAATGTAATTAGTATCTTAACACTCTCCAAATGATTCCACTTTATCAGTTATTGCTATATGCAGGTTAGTTTATCACACCCAGATAACGTATCCCTAATTTAACCTAATGTGTCGGAAAGCTTTTTACACTTAAATAGCAGTTTTTGATCCAGAATATTCGTCTTTTTAGGTCAAAGACTGTAATAAGATCAAGTAAATTCAATCAAGTAATTTCAAGTATTAAGAATATACCTTTAGTATATCTTAGCAGTGAAGCTAAATACAACAAAACAAGAGTTTATTATTTGCAATGCTGATCTTAGTTCAAGTAGTTTGTATATGGCTTGTGAATACTTTGTGAATAATATACACTGTAGGCAGGAAAGGACGCAAGAAAATCGATGTGAAGCTGCAAATATATAGTAGTATATGACCTTCAGCTATACTGTCGACACACACACACACACACACACACAGTATAAGTGTGTAGTTGTATCTCTTATGTACACGTTGTTAACAGTCCTTTTAGCATGTGTGCGTATGCGAATTGCCTTCAATGTCATTTGCGATTAAGCGCATGTGATCGGTTTGCGTGTAATGGAGTCTGGCACACAGGGTAACTGCTAGCCTCCGTATGCATGTGCGCTAATGAGTGAAGACAGATGTAGTGTGCAGAGACTGATCAGGGGCATCGGGGTCCTCAAATAGTCAATAAATCTACCACAGAGCAGTAAGAGGTCCATTACCCTCCAGCAGCAGATAAAACTTCCCCTAAAGATTGTTCTAGAAAGAATTTGACCCATGACCCTGTTTTATCGGGTTTTTACTGATTGAATCAGAAATGCCAGGGGCTGGACAGCCAAAGTGACTATACAGAACGATCGAAACGTACAGATTTCGAAACGTAGCATTTAGAAACTTACAGACAAAATCGTTCATTAAACATCACTTTTGAAAAAATAATTTTAGAATATTTATTTTGATTTCTAAAGCAAGCTTAAGTTACTTGTACAACTCCCAAAAATCAAATGTAAAAAATTTATCTTTAAAAATGACTTTTATGTAATCTAATGCTGTCAAGTTGTCATATTAAACTTTTGATTTTTACTGAAATCAAAGCATTTCAATTAGATATCACAATTTTTTAGAGTACATAATGTATTTGTACTACATCATAGCACAATAAAACTTTCAGCATATTGTATTTTTAATCCAGGTGTAAATATATTTTTTCACTTTTTGTGCATTTACGTTAGCATGTGTGTAGTAGTCATCACCCTAACTTGTTTGTTTATGATGGGAAAACAGTTGTTATAATTGGCCTCTATTATAACTGCAGATAGTACAGAAATACATTTCAGAAGCAACATAATTACATTAAATAGAATTTCACTGTCCTGTACTAAATTTGTGGCAGTGACGCATGTACTCAGGCCAGCTGGATATGAGTGTTGGAATTGAACCTTACAAGCCATCAATCATTTACATTCACATGTTTTCATTTAGGAGACACTTTTATCCCTAGTGACTTACAAATGAGGAAAACAACAAGCGATTCATGCTAAGAAGAAAGTAACACAAGATGTGTCGCAATACAGAGTCACAAAACAGTGCACACTAAAACAGAGATGACAGTGAGATACAGTAAAAAACAGTCATGTGGAGGATCAGTCAAATGAATGAATGAAACAAAATGAATTACTGCTTTGCTCTTCTATGCCACAATGTCTTCCATGAGTTCCATATGCACCCTGTAATAAATAAATATCTGGGCAGTATAAAATGATTAAGGACATGGTCTGAAGGATGGATGAATGGATGGATAGAGCGAGCTATATAAGGGTATTTAAATTAAATGATTACCAATTAAAAGTATAGCATAATATTATGAAATTTATAGTTTATTTAAAAAAAAAATATTTTTTGATGAAACAGCCTTCTTCCAAAATTGAATTGTGCTTTCAAATAATCAATAAAGTTTTTCAGAAAGCACTGACACTGTTAGCACAGCCTCTCCAGTCGATGTTTGAAGTTTGAAGTGTGTCACTCTTCAGCTTTGACTTCTGTTGGGCGTTACAGGTCTGCAGGACATTTGTCGTGTCATATGAGAGTTTACAGTTTGAGCTTTAATAAGACCTGATGTTATTATCCTCGCCTTGAGTCCGTGTGCTTATTTAGTTGGCCTGCAGTGGTCGGAGCAGCTGGGCCGCGCTACATCTGTCACCTCGCTTATCAGGGATTATAACATCAGTGTGGGCGCCAATATCGCATAGCCAGACTTTTGACTGTCGGCATAAAGATTCCAGATCGCAGCCTATTCTGACCAAGAACGGCACACTTGGACATGAAGAGACCGTCTGACTGAAATGTGAATGTGTAAAAATGAATTAAACATTGATGGATTACTGTACAGAAATGGAAAAAAAAGTGTGTCTGAACTTCATCACATTTGATTGCAATTTCTGGCCATCTAAAATTCAATAAACCAAAACAAACTCCAAAACACTAGTGACAGTTCTTGTTATGTATATCTACTAACATTACAACAAGAACATTTTTGATAACTTTGAGAGAACTGTACAATAACATAGAGAACGTTAGCCAACATTCTGAGAATGTTCCCTGTTAGCTAGGCGTACACGTCAGGGTAATTCACGAAATGTCATTCTGAGATCAATATTGGCGCAGCTGCAGCAGGTAAAAGTTCTTTTATTAAACAAACTAGTATTGGCAATATGCCGTAGAAATATGAAATTTGACATTGTGCACTGGGATAATATGTGCAATACTATCAAGTATTTACTACGTCAGTGTGTTTCCATAGTAATCGGTCCGTCATCATGGCTTCAGTCACCACAGAGCTCATTCCTGATGCGGTTTACACGTCCGGAAAGATGATTGACAGGGCTAGATAGATGGGAAGGATTAAAGAGGGCGGTTTTGATCACTCACTAAGGCAGTCTCTTAGCTCTCCACTCATGCTTTCCAGTAAAAGAGCCTGTGCACCCGCAGGGGGAAAACTGGCAGCAGAAAGCTAATTTCTCTGGAGGTTGCTGCCACTGATCTTTATGAGTCCAAGGCAAGAAGGTCTATAATACGTGAAGAAAGCCATTCCCATTCATCTCAATAGCAGGTGATCGCCTGGCGCCCTGGAGAAGGCAGGCTTATTTACATAGCGCTTTTCACATATAATGGTAGTTTAAAATGCTATAGGAAGCCAGTATGTGTTTTGGATTCTGGTATCTTTGCTCTAGGCGAAGAAACGCATGTGGCAAATCATCTCTTCTACTATTCCTGTAGCTCTGTTGGTAGAGCATCGTGTCAGTAGCATGAATGCTGTCGGTTCGATACCGAGGGGATACGCATAGTGATTAAAGTGTGCGCTTAATGCACTGTGAGTCACTTTGGATAAAGTGTCTGCCAAATGCAAAAATGTCAATGGCGTTTTGAATGCCTGTGAATAAAGGAAGATGCTGTTTGTCAGCAAATGGTGTAGTTACAATATCAACCAGCAGGGGCGCACTGGATCATGCCGGCCAGATCAACCCATTGGTGCTACTGTAGGAGATGATTTACTTCCGTCTCTCTCGCATGCTATGATTACTGGAAACAGCATAAAGGAGAGATATATGCATCAGATATCCTGAGTTAACGTGCAGAGTGCAGTCGCATGGGTGAATAGATTTGCAGGGATGTAGGGGAGGATGAGATCGCCTACATTCATTTGTTTGTTCTGGTAGACCGCGCAAGTGCTTTTGGCTAGCTATCTCAAATCATAAAACAACAATTGTGTTGGCATAGAAAAATCGTTACGCTGACCAGTGGAATAAAGTGGTTCTTTGGCTCCTCGCTCTGTAATGAGGGGAGGGCGTAGCACTTTCAGCTTTCAGAGGGTTTATGGATAAATGCTTTTTTTCTGTTGCATGGGGATCGTTGCATCAGGGTCAATGAACATTAATGGGCAAAGGAACAGAGAAGCATGTCTTATGGAACAGCACTTTAGCTGCAAACACAGATTCCAATATGTGACAGATATTGGTGACTAGATCAGACACGGGCAATGCATCATTATCAACAGGAAGCCAATAATGTGCACATGCAGGTTATAGCACGTTATGGTAATGGTTTGCAAAGTATAGTAAGGGGGGTTTTGTTCTGGTACCTGCTACCCAGCTAATAATTTTGTGTAAGAATGTTACAAAAACATTCATTTAACATTGTTAAATAACTGTTCAAAATGTCCACTTTTTTACACATTATTAACATTGTTGCTTGGTTATAAGAGTATTATTCAAACCTTTTATTACATTTGTAAAATGTTTCACTAATTACTAATAATACAATTTTTGATATGATATATAACATTATAAAAGGTTCCACTAACGTTACTGCAAGAATGTTTTTGATAACCTTAAAGAACTTTTAGAGAACATTAGCCAGTGTTCTGAGAATGTTCTCTGTTAGCCCCAGAAAACTGCTTTGGAGCAAAATCATGTTTCTCCTATATTAAGCATCAAACATGTTTGAGGAAAAACTGATTGTGGAAGTTTGGAATCCGATATCTTATAAGTCTTTCATATTGCTTCAGAATGCTACCGATTATGCATAAAAAGATTGCCACGCCCCATTTCTGTATTCTGTGTGGGCAGACGATTTGGAATCTTGTCATGTGTCTTTTGTTCTGTGTTGTTTTGCATGCAAAAGAACAACTGTTGAGAGCCAATCCCATGTGCTGGCTGATGAATATGTATGACTTTATTTACAATGTGTTCTGTTGGGTGTGTGCATACCAGTAAGTGCTGGAGTGTTTACAGTATTTGCCCATGGTTGTTTGATGCCTGCACCTCTTCTGAATCCTTGCATGCATCTGGGACGTCTAACTTGCGCTCGTAATTCACGAGCCTGAAAACCTTTTAACTGCAATATTACGATGTAGAATCAATACACGCACTGTTATAGTGCATCAGTCCAGTGGGATGGCAGCCAGTGCGCTCAATCCTCTGGATCCACATGCAGTGCTGTAATGCAAAGACTGCTGCACTGTTTCTGAAGCACTCAAAAGCTTTCTTCAGTCCCAAATAAGACCCACTGTAAAATATTCAAAAACTGCCAGAATTGTATCAGGTTTTACATTAATTTCTTACAGTAAAACACTAAGTGTACAAGTGTAAGGAGTTGTGTTTCATTTGAAGTCACCATATGGTAATTAGAATTCTCTTTGGTGGGTCCCTTTAAAAAAACTTCATTTTAATTTTGCCTCTGTCAGTGTGAACAATGTAACAGAACACAGCTGGTTGCAATGTGTTAAATGGAGGAAGCTAAGAATTGTGATTAAAGGCAGGGTAGGCGTTTCTTTTCAAAAACATTTGTGTCTTATACTGGTTAAAAGTCTCTTCACATCCTGTTAGCAATTATTAAGTAAAGTGGTCCAAATACAAATACATACATATATATAAATATATTTATATATTTACTTTAAATCTTCTGTTATAGACTCAGGACGGTAAAATGTTCGTCCAATCATTGCACTCGGTCTGAATACAACGATAGGATGTCCTACTTGCCCATTAAACCATGTTGTATGTATGCAGCACAAATCCTTTAGCGAATCAGGCACAACAAACAACGCCGACAGTGCATGCAAATAAACTGCACTGTTGGGCACGTGTCATATTTTTTTATTTTCCCCTGCATATTTTATCTGTAGATCCTTGTATTTGTGTAGGCAGTTTATTTAGCTTTTACTCTGGCATGTTATCCTCCACTTCGTTGATCAGTCAAGAACATCCACAGATCTGCTGAGCGGCCCTCTTTTCCATGCATCCTACCAACCGTTTAGTTCTCCAAACAGAAGCTAGTCTCATCTGAGTTTTCCATACCCTCTGCTACCACAGTGTGCCAAAACAGTGAAGAGGACCTTCTATGCAAAGGCAAAACTAGCATGCAATGATGTTTGAGGGGGTGGAAGTGCACTCGGCAGAATGATGGACCACTTCCCGGCCCGCGCTGGCTGTTCTCACATCACTGGTCCTCAAAAGATAATGACATCTATCCTGTTTTGCATATTGGCAGCTGGCTTTCATGCCTTTATACGCCATAAGCCACTTTACCCTCTGCTCCAGTGGACAGCCATTCATAATAATTTTCAAAGGTAAAACTTAAAAAGGGAATCGCAGTCATCCCCATACCATAAAACAGCCACATCCACAGGCAGTTTTTGATCTTATTTTTGTTACGTGAGCTCGGCTGGAGATTTCAAACACTGACTTCAGTGGAAGGCAGAGTGATATGAAGGTGGATGCTTAACACGCCTCATACTGTGAGTGGGCAACACCATGGTAATGGACCCGAATGAAAGCACATCTCCAGGTTAATTCTGACGCCCTAGAAACAAAACTGAGCTCTTTGACTTTCAGATATTTCACGTTCCCCAAATAACAATTTTGACCATATAAAAATCTTTGCTGAGCTATTCCATGTTTATCTGGCTTTTTGTTCAGATGTTTTTAGGTGGTTGGAAAATATAATTCTCACTTTTTAAAGTAGTGGTTTCATAAATTTTGTACCCAGAGAGATTATTAAGATTACCCTAGTACAGTATATTTCTTGTTCACAAACATTGGCTAATCCAAATACGACATGATCCATATTGTATGCAATCATGGAAACAAACGAGCACTACTGTACACATCATTTGCTTTCATATATAGCAATATATAGTCAATATGAACTTCTGTACGGCTGTACTTTTGCAAAGCATGTTATTCATGTGCTACAGTTTGTGCATTCAAACAAGCAAATCCTGAATTCAATAAATGACAAACAGAACAGAAATGCAGAAATACAGAGAAAAACTTTCGAAGTCATTTTTGATCTTTTGGTCTCTAACCAGGAACCAGTAACATCAGATGTTTTGAAGTTTTTCAAAACAACATCTCAGTCTGGCTAAACTCAAAGATGTCTGCACTGGAAATGATGTGGTGGTGATGATGTAGCGTGCATTCAGATGGGCATCAGCTCCTTTGTGTGTTCTGTTCCGCAGCTTCAATAAACAGCTCCAGCCAGCTTTATTTTCCCTATCTGTCCAATTATTTATGAACATCACATAGTCATTGACTATTTTATTGATTACATTTACATAATTTATGGCCATTGCATCAAAAGGAGGCAATGAATCAAATTTCATGTTAAAGCATTCATCTTTCTAAAATCTTGAAAATGTTTATATGTTGTCAGATTACGTAATCGGTGTCACATTCAGTGTCATTATTGAGCTCTATGGCCGATTCGAAGAAGTCCCGGATGAACACCAGTCGAGCATATGGCACCAGTAACAGAACCAGCACCATTTCAGTAGAACAGATGTACCAATCAGTGCAGTCAGTGGAGGTAAGTGATGAAATCGTTATCCGGCTACAAACATCAGAACTGTCAAATCCATCATTTTCAGATTGTTTTGCATTTCCCTGGGGGACACTTTGAGAACCTCTGCTGGTGGACCTCTCACGCTGCTTTTAGAATAATGTTTATCTCCAGCCCAAGTTGTTTTTTTAGGTGTTGAAATGTATTGCAATAAGACTGTAAAAATACTCCATTCATATTTCAAACAAAGAGAGATGTTGGGGTGTTCCGCTCATCGCTGCGTTTGTGGAAATATAATGCTCTCCTCTATGGGGGTTTCAAGACTGAACGCTTCGACAAGCTAATGTGGATGAATGTCAAGCTGCTGAGGGAAACAATCAAACTAGATGTTCTGTTGCAAGAAGATGAAAACTTCTGAAAGACTTTTCATGTGGAACAATCTGCAGCAATGCCAAAGGGCCACAACAGTTGATTTTGACACACAGTTGAGGTGGACATTTGCCCTAATATAGTTAAGCCATAAGGGACTAATTCCGAGCCTGCTGACACAGCCTAAGTGCTAGAAAATGTTCCTGACTTGCAGTATGAAGTAGGGCCATTATTGTATAATGCATCATGTCTATAATGGCCTTAGGATGAGAATTTTACACACAAGCTGTCTTACTTTACTGTGTTACTGTTCTTTGTTACTGTTCTTTAAAGAAGCTGTTATGTAATTGTGCAACTTTTTTGTGATACAATATGTGAATCCAGATTCTTTTAAACCTTTAAGAATTTATGAAGTTCTTCTGTGATTTGTACTGTTATGGGGTTCAGGAACTGCTTTTTAGTAGCTGGAGGAGCTACTTTGGGATAAGTTGTCATAGTCCCAGACTTGTACTTCATATGAATGGTCGGTGGCTACACTGCAGCTCACATTAGGAGAAAACTATGGCACACTACAAATTTTTTTGAATTGAAACTCAAGTTTGCTTTGACATAAAAAAGAGAGAGAAAAAAACCGATTACACTAAATTTTGGGCTTACAATACGTAGTAAAAGACTCCAGAGAAAACCCAGAAACTCGACTGACATCCTCTTTAGCACATTTGAGTTCACACTTGGTGGACTGACTACCCCTCAGAAACACATTTCATCATCTCTGCCCAGGCTGCCATAGGGGCTGTGCGCAGCCTTTCTGACAGACCGCATGCCAAGACATAAGATTAGCCAAGGCTAGCAGATGCTAACGGGATGAGCTAAACAACACTTCCCCCCCAACACAAACACTTTCTTGCTTTCTCTTCATAGTTCAAGATTCTCTAAAATCCTGCAGCAATACTTTACTACCCTTGACGTGTATGATTAC
This sequence comes from Botia kubotai, assembly GCA_036877585.1. Lineage (NCBI taxonomy): Eukaryota > Metazoa > Chordata > Actinopteri > Cypriniformes > Botiidae > Botia > Botia kubotai. The sequence goes on along the minus strand of JAZGTI010004331.1, from coordinate 5,533 downwards.
CATACATTATACCAAGAGATTTACTTCACCTCATTGGTACTTCAAAGTATATTATTTTATTACCATAGTACTTGTCCATAAGACAGTGGTAACACTATGGTGGGGGTGTGTGTGTGTGTGTGTGTACATATACATCGAAATGCAATAATGCCCAGTAATGCACAACACGCAGACATCTACAGCACCTTATTTAGCAAATCGCTGCAGGAGATCTTGCAGCAAGCGAATGAATTTATACCCGGTAAATAGTGATTTGAAGTTAGGATCTTTAATTACATGCGGCTGAAGAGCATGTTCAGCAGCGGGGGGTAAAGGAATCGACTAAAGTGTATGAGGGCATAAGAATAATGTTGCTGACAGTGTGCCCTGGAGCAATGGACAAGTTCATTCCTCAATACCGGCCCTCTGCATCATTCTGCCTGGCCCCAGCCTGCATCCAACCTACTAAGTGCTAATGCTGTTAAATAATACAAACCAGGCTGTTTTTTTGCACATCATATAGCTTAGTTGGTGCGTGGGGAGGGAGAGTATTGTCTTAAATCAAGAATTCCCTGTAAACTCAACATTGTGTTTGTGTTTTGTGCCGTTCTTGTGGAGAACAGAAGTACAAAAAAAGATATTCAGTGGATAGTTTCTCTCAGATGTCAACGTCTGCAGTTTTTGATACAGCATTGGGTGTTTTTGCAGTTTTTTTTTGTCTCCGAATGATTTCCATTTCAGACAGAATTCAGAGCAGAGTTTGCGGCTCCGCTCAACCTCCATCTCGAAGGCATGTCAGCTGATGGTGTGTCCATTTGCATGAGAGAGGTTGGAGAGATCAGAGCTGGTTTATATGGCTCGAATAACGTTCTGTAGCCTTTTGTCTCGGTATCACAACTGTCTCTAACTTTGTCTCTGGTACCTGTTCACCGGCAGTAATCCTGAGAGCTCTGTCGAAGCGCATGTACGCGACCAATCCGACCTCCAATCTCATTAGCATACTTTGTTCATAACAGTCGCAGTTGTCTACCTCCATCTTTCTTTCTCTCTCTCTCTCTCTCTCTCTCTCTCTCACATTTAGAAAGAAATGTTAGAGAACTGACATGTCATAAGTATGCTTAATGTGATGTGAGGAAAAGTAGACTCTGCGTGACCTTTCTTTCGGTGCTTATCTCACATAATGCCATGACCTTTCCAAAGTCTGTCTTTAAAATTTCATACAGCATTGTCATTTTTTTCGATTGCATGGAGATACTGAGAACTGCTATTGTGTTCTGAGCAGCCTCTGGAATTAATGCACCATTATAGTGTGGAGATACAGGCTATGAAATCATAGGTATTATGTTCAATGAATTGTCATACGTTTTTGCAGGTCCAAAAGTTTGAGACTACATTGTTGAAAATGTTACAGCTTTATTAATTTCGAATTCATTATTCATTTCTTTATTCATTTCAGACCGTTTCTAGGTCACAAATAGGTCCGGTTTTCTTTATTTCATTAGACTGGTTTATCTTTAGCATATTTTTAGATCTGGGTTAACATGGATCATAAAATTTTGTACAAATTGCTTGAGTTGCACACTGTAATTAAAGCTAAATGGAGACGTGGCAAATACTAAACATTATTCATTATTACAGAAGTTTGTGTCATTTTTTAGTCATGCTGTAATTTTCCATGTTATGCTGTAATAGTAGTGAAGAATGTTGCATTAAATTAGAGAAACTTGGATCATTAGGTTTTGCCTAAATTGCCCCAGTTGTCTGCTGTCATTAAGTTAACAGAGGACATGCCCAATACCAAGAAACTTTTCATATCCGTACTGTATATTTTTAGTTCACCTTTCACTCGAAATGTCATGCTGTAATTGCATTGAAAAATGTTGCATTAAATTAAAGAAACAGATCATTAGGTTTTGCACATATTGCATGCTAGATGCAATATGAATAATGCACAATCATATATTGAGCTTTATATTAATAATAAGTATTTCACTGGTCCCACACTTTTGGACTCCACCTGTAAATTTAACATCTTGATCCCCATACTACATGCATAAGAGGGATGATCCTGTTTTCAACTGCAAATCTGTCAGACTTTGAAGGCACAGGCGAGTCTGGACCATGCAGAGAGCCATGTGAATTTCAATACCATGTACAGGAAGACTGTCGTGAGAGCCATTTAATCTTACTTGCGTTCAGCCTAATCCTACGAGAGGCTGATTTATGCCTGTAGGTGCAAGAGGAACTACAGAGTGACTCATTTGCCCGAGCTCTGTAGAGACAGAAACATGAAGACATCACACGTTCGTTTGAACCCCACACATGAAATGCAACAGAAAAAAATGCCAACTTATGCAAGATAAGTCAATTCTCACATAGGCCACTATTCTGTGACTTTCTGCATGAAATATGTGTAAAGACAGGAGTCCTATATTTAGACTTCAAATTCCTCAGTTCCCCTCCTTGCATTTTTCTCTCTGAGGTCTGTTTCTCTTGTCTGTGTCCCCTGCTATTACCGGCAATCTGAAACATGCTGAAGGTGGGGATGAATCCAGCAATTGACATGAAGAGCATGTTTTTCCACGTGTATTAATTCCTCTGGGACTGAAGTGCATACTGGAAACCATGGGCAAGTAACAACCTGCAAATGATTTTTTCCCCTTTTTTTTTACTTTGTTCCATTTATTTTTGGCAGTACAGGAATCTGTCATGGGATTTTCGTTCTATAAAGGCTCTTTTAGCTCAGACAGTAGCTCTTATCATCCAAAACTTCACTCATATACAGAGACGGAATCAGGGAATTGGATGGCATTCAGATAAGAATCCAAAAAGCCTTGGGCCCTCATAAAGAATTTCAAATGTGGTCAAGTAAATGCTGAAGAGTCAACAACAGTGAAGGAATTTATTGGATGGAGGAATGGCACACGTCAGGATCGAAAGATGTTCAGTCAGTAGAGGATTTCTATACCTGCCTGCCGGTAATCTTGTGGAAATCAGCTCTGTTTTTAGAGAAGTGTGGAAGATAATGCGGAGAGGGAAATTGTGATGACCGTCTTCGAATCACAAAGTGAAGTGGTTTTAGCGCAAGGAATTATTGAGAATCAGAGGCAGCTGGGAAGAGAGAGAGCACAATGGTCGGCATTTCTCGAGGAATAAATAAAACACACAAATAAATAAAATTTTGATAAGATTCCAATTAGATCTTTTAACAGGTTTTTATAGAGGTTTAGAACAGTGCTAAACTCAATTTGATAACAATGAAGATTACGTTTATTGATCGTATTTTTTCCCCTCACATTAATCAAGTTCATATTTAAATTAATGAACTAATTTAGTAGCTTAAAAAGTGTCCAGTTGAGGCTACTATGAATATAAATGAGGCCAAGTAAAATGCGTTGTACAAAATATGCAAAATGTGACATTTCATCTTCTCCCCTTTGTCATTTAACAGAAATTGAATACAATAGACTATAATGTAGCTGTCATGTCTACCCTTTTCAGAAACAAAACCATATGAGCTTATATGACCAATGAGCAACAAGCTAGCTATTGCTTTAATACAATGCAAGAAGAAAAAAGATAAAGGGCAAACCAGAGCAAGTGTTTTCACACAAATAATATCAGTGTCTTTGATCAGTATCTCTGAAGTTTGAAATTAAGAACTTTATGAGTTCTGTTATGAGTTCAGTTACAATGTGAGATCCTTCTAATATTTAGTTTGGTGCATTTGGATGTTTCAAACTTTCCTGCTTAATTATTTAAAAAAGAAACATTTAAACCGAATATATTCATATATTATCAAATATATTATTCATATACTGTGTTAGAATTTGCCTAGATTCTTTAAACAAAAAATAGTTTTCAATTAAACCGTGTCTTTCGGCACAGTATGAATTACTGCCTGAGGTGATGACTGACAGCTTGACATCACTCTTCACCAAACTAACCATCAGTATCTACTAAGCATCATATTTCATGCCTCATATATTTACATGGCTCCAAGGATTTATAGAAACCAAGGTTGGCCGTGAATCTAACATTGATCCCCATTTCTCAGGTTTGACTGAACATAAATAGCACAGTGGTACAGTACTTGTCCTCGGAGAGGCAGTGGTCAGGAGTTGATCGATAGGTTATGTGCATCACATTGCTGCAAGGAAAGGTCAGAGAGGGGCGGAGTGAAATGCCAGGAGGGTTGGTCATAGCCATAACCATCCATCTTGCCTCGCAGAGACCATGGTATCAGGGCACAGACAATGACAGCCGTTTGGAGTGTAATACAATGGTTTTACCTTCTCCTCAGCTCTGTCTTCCCCTCCCAGAGTACAGCCAGTCAGATTCTTTTATTCTTTTGCTCCGTTATAATGGATTGTCGTATTGTAGGGTCACCGTATGGTGGCAGCCAATGAATTGACCTATATTTAACTTTAGGAGCACAATTGACCACAATGGTGCTGTTATACGAAAGGTAAAGAGTACAAACCATTCATTGTTTTTTATTGTAAGCACCATTTGCACATCTTGAATTTTTTTTCACATTTTTCTTGTTGTAATATAGTTACTGAGATGAGCTCAAATAACATTAAAACATGTCCCTTTTAAGACTTAGGTGTGATCATTTTGATATTATAGTTCAGACGTCCTCTATAAGGTCCACAGACGTGCAGATGTTACAGGTTTTTGTTAAAACATCATGAATAATCATGACCTTTGCCACAACATGCATCACTAGGCTGTTCCTGGTGAAGGCAATTGTGTGCATGTCTGTACATGAACATTCTCTGCCACAAGAAGAGCAAAGGATTGCAATAGCCGACCCTGCTGCAGCGTGTAATGGCCTCCAGCTTGAGGTCTGTGAAGGCCGGACGGTACACAGCAACCAATTAAAACTTAGAGAAGAGGCCCCGCTGTTAGGGCTGATTGGTGGAGGCTCCTCCTGTGATCGTGTGCAGTAGGAGACTGATGCATCCTGCTTAGTCTTTGCCTTTGATCTTTGACTCTTTTGTCAAATAAATCACTTTACACTCAGTCCCTTGACCAGCTGGCAGGGAGCGTTCCTATTTTGATGCCTCACGTCATGGTGAAATTCACCATTAACTTGCGAATGTGGCCGTCCATTCCACATAACAAGATGGCTGTGAAAGGCATAATGAGCAATCAAATCAGCCAATCACATTCAAGTTTGGAAAAACAAGCACTGCAATGTTCACAGTATTCATGGTAATACAGATGTGTTGATACAGAAACCCAGATAATAAGGAATGTTCTCAGAACATTGGCGGGACGTTCAGAACGTTCTCGAAAAGTACCCCCAAAGTTATCAAAAACGTTTTTGCAGTATTATTGCTAGAGTGTTTTTTAATGTTGTATATCATATAAATCAATAATGTTATTCTTAAGTGAAATGTTTTAAAAAGTGACAATTAAAAAGATGTTTGCGGAACGTTTGTAAAACGAAGCAATAATGTTAATACAATGTCTAAAAAGCTGGATGTTTTGAACGTTCCTAGAACCTTTAAAATAACATTTTTAATGTTACTTGATGGAAATACAA
>JAZGTI010004330.1:15119-28417 GCA_036877585.1 Botia kubotai | reverse complement strand
GGTTGTGAAGGTCTTTCTCCATTACCTCTCATCATCTGCTCCATGTGCTCCCACAGGATGTCACCCACAAAATCTGGAGCCAGGTCCAGGAATCTGTCCTTTCCCAGGTCACACAGTTCACTGCCACTCATGTCAAACTTAAAGAAGTTGATGTTGATCAAGCTGAATTCACTAGATGCCCAATAGAGCCACTGCAGAACATGCTGCTTTGTCCATTTCCGTGGGTCTAAAGGGAAGGCAGATTTTATTACACACACTGTCGTGTTCTAAAAGGCATCTGATGGTCATACATGTTGAGAAATGTGATAGACACTCACTGTTTGAAATACCACAGAGACGCTGGACTTTGGAGAAACCATTAAAACTGTCCTTCAGAGCCTGACTCATGACGGCTTTACTGCAGGGCGTCAACAGAGGCACAGAACACACATCTAAAACACACAACATCATGTCAATGAATGGAAGGGGCCATGTGACATCACAGGAATTTGCTGGTGTAATAATGCATGTTGCGGGTTGGTTTTTACCCTGTGAGAAACAGTCCAGGCCTGAAGGAACCTCCTGAGCGGCCGGTTCCTCTTCTACAGAGGGATAAAACCCAGAGAACAGTGACACGGGGTCTTCAAACATCTCAAACGCTGCCTGGCGCTGAGACAATAAAACATAAGCAGCTTTAATGATGGAAATCATCTTTAAGAACAAAAACAATATGACCAAAGCATCAATGCATTCATACACGCACACACCCTTCCTAATGACGCCTATAAACTTCATGCAGTGATTCCCGTAAAGACCGACACGCTGGTTCTAATGAGACCAGCACAGTCAGGAAAAACCCACAGGACACGCCCTCATGCGTGACATCACTCAAGCTCTTCATCTGCCTGTGAGTGGTCCTCCACCAATGACAACCCAGCACCATATTTGGCCTTCCTATTCCGTACCAGTGCGAGCTAGCGTGGGCGACGCCTGACCTCCAATAACTTTACAGCAGTCGCGGTCTACTCCAATCAAATCGCAGCAAAGTCTTCCGTCTTCAAAACGTGTCGAAACGACCCTTATCTACAAATCGCATTAACCACAACGCAATCTTTAGCGTCAGCTCTATTCAAACACATATAGAAACGCTGTACTGTACGTATTTAGGGACGAATGACTTTCATTATGAGGTGGATGACTGAATGATTAAAGATGTAAAATTATAAGACAACTTAATATTTAAGGAAATTTTAAAAGTAAACTTCAAACGTACGGATTAAATTAAATAATGTCACATCGGCTCAGTTAAGTTACAATCCATACATTAGGAAAATGTTCACACACAGTGTTGAAACACACACTTTCTCTCTCTCTCTCTCTCTCACACACACACACAAACACACACATCTAACCTTTAATGTGTGTCTGTATCCAGATAAGACAGACTCCATGTCAGACATTCAGATCTGAGAAAAATACACATGCGTTATCCTTTATAAGACAATAAAGCCACAGAAACAATATTTATTATAAACAGTGTCTTTTAGTTTACAGAGAAAACAGAGCAGCAAGCAACATGTTTGTTTCTCAGGCTGTGTCTGATCATGATTTAATCTGCTACACTCAGTGGAATAAAGTTTCAGAGTCAACATGGATTTGATTTAGGACTGGCCGATGAGCGAGCAGCAGAGAATGTGATCCGATTCACTACATGCATTAACACATTATATAGAACAACACTCAGATCAGAAATCCTTCAAAGCCGCTGCCCAACACATTACAGAACCAAAATTGGAATAATAAAAACACAATATAATCCCCACAGCTGTGTTTGGTTTATTGGTTATATCGCGATTATTCTCGTATTGATATGGTTTGTAAAACTCACCAGTTTGATCCTCGCAGAAATCGATGAATTATATCCGATGTGGTTTAGTTTGTTAATTATTCCTCGTTTAAGCCGATAAATCCAGCACAGAAGTGATATGTAATAAACTTTGATATACTCTGTCCGTCAGTGTTTTGTGTCTGGGCGTCTAGCGGGAATCCGCAGCGTTTATGCGAGTTCAGAGCGCTCGCTCACTGGCTACGTTGTTGATGGTGGGAGGAGCCACCTGCGTACGCGCACACACAAGGCAAACGCATAATATACTGTATAGTATAATATTCCTGCATAACAACAACAAAACAGCAACAATAACATTTTATATGGCACCTTTTAAATAAAGTTGACAAAGTGCTGTCCAAACAGCTTATATATGCTCATAATAACGAACACATGTCAATAATTACCTAAATACAGAGGAAATCTACAGAGAAAACTAATACACAAAATGCTTTGAAATAGTTTCTACAGTATAAAAATCTCAAGAGAATGAAATGAAAGGATAAAGCAGTGACTTGCTGAGCTATTTGTACTGTAAAAATTAAATTGCGACAGACAGACAAACAAATGGGTGCTTTATTAACCCCCCTGTGGGGAAATTAGTATGTGGAAGCAACCAAACTTAAGCATACAAAACAAACATACATCCATGTAGTGTGAAAAGACCTTACAATTAAGGCTTTACCATGTACAAAACATACACAATATACATAGTGTATATAACAAAAAACAACAACAGATGTGGGCACAAAGTGTGTGTCTTTACCTACAGGTGGTGGGGAATGGGTGTCATCATCTAGTCTACTAAAAGTTCAATGGTGCCTTTGCACATGATGGATGTGTTGTACAGTCTAATTGCAGCACAATAATTGCACAAATGACTTCCTGTAGTACTCTGTGTTGCACAGGAGCAGAATCATTCTCCAGCTAAAGTTACTCCTGGTACTCTCAATCCAGGAAGCATATCATGTAAATTGCAGGAGGTGTTGTGTTTGATAATTAGCAGTTTGGACACCATTCTCCTCTCAGCTACCACCTCCAGGGAGACCAGCTTCTCTTCAATGACAAAATATGCTTTCTATGAGTATATTTAGTTGGTTGGTATCAGGGCATAGATTCAAGATTCAAAGCATTTACTGTCATATGCACAGTGAGGAAACAGGTTTCCCTGTGCAATGAAATTCTGACTTTGCTGTCCACAGTGAATGCCAGGACAGTTGTATAGACTAAAGTTGAGAAAATATATAAAATAACAAACTATAAAAAAATATACAATTAGGGGAAAATATACAATAAGGACATAAAATAATAACGAATAACGGGCAAATTGAGTGAACAATAACATGTCAAATTGAGTGAACAGTGCAATTGAATAAATGTGCAAACTGAAGGGTAGATAGCGGCGGTTGACTTGAAGTCATGTGCAAAGTGATAATGTAAGTAAGATGCATAAAAGAGATGATGTAATGCATATAATGGTGGTGAACAGTCCAGCAGTAGTGACATCTGTTTATTCAGCTCCTGTTTAAAAGTCTTATGGCTGAGGGAAAGAAAGAGTCCCTCAGTCTTGTGGTTCTGCATTTCACACTCCTGTACCTCCGTCCTGAGGGGAGGAGTGTGAACAGTCCGTGTTGTGGGTGGGTGAAGTCTTAATGATGGAGGCTCTCCTGTGGGTTCTGCGCTGGTAGATTGTAACCCTAACTTGATAAGCATTGTATTTATCATATGCAATATATATATTATAATATATATATTATATAGCATTATACACACACAGACACATATATATATTTATATATAAAGGAATTTTTATATCACTGATGTTCTTCACACAAATGTAAGAGCAGCATTACCAAAACACTTAATGCATTAAGTCTTCTACAGATACATGATGATTATGCTGAGCAGTCATTATATACTCACATAGGTTTGACACATTATCCAATAAAAAGTAGTTTTAAACAGTATTGTGTGTGTCATGATATTTTGTGGCATCTTAACATGTCTGGGTTTACAGTTTCCACACCACATGCACTAATTACTCTGTGTGATTAGGGCAGTTTTCTTCACTATTGTTTACTATTACTATACGTAAGTGTGGTCACTTACGTGATGTCATAACACAATCACAGGACAACACTCTTTGAGTTAAACAACGCTAAATTCAACATTGATGTAAACACACCCGTTTTATTGCGAATTGTCTGTTCATACTGCAACATCTCAGACTATATCTGTAAATATTAAAGTATCAGACAGTATCTTATTATGTTTAGTTTAAATTCACACAAGACCTGCATCACAGAAATGTAATGAGTTACACTGCTGCACTGCTGTAATTGACTTTGACTTACCACAAAATATCTGATATATTTTTCAAAACATTTATATTTTTTATATAAAATATATTTCTGTATCTGGAATTAGCATACTAATTATTCGATTACAAATCGGTTCGAATATTATATGCAACAAATAGTAAAATACTTCAAAACTGTTTAGAGTATGTAGAGTATGTTGAGTATGTTTTTTAGAGTGAACACAACGATGTTCTCCATTATATATATGTGTGAGTTTAATGTTGCAAATAAGTTGACTGACAGCCTTTCAGATACAGAGCCCAAAAGTTTCCAAAATTTCCTCCGTACTTGGTTGTTGTTTGAAATTACACAGCTCAACACAACCTTCACTAAAACAACGTTTTTCAAGTGCGTGAATGATTTTAACCTCAGTAAACTCATTTTAAAAGCACGACACAACATCTTACAGACTTCATGACGTAATCTCTGACGTAATCTCTGTTGCACGCGCTATTAGTACACACATTCGCAACTCGGGCACTTCTGCCTTCCTTTGAGCAAGTGATAAGATGTCTCAACTCCAGTCTCAACCTTCATATTAACACATAAAGTCTGATAATTAAACATCATAAATCTTACTAATTTATGTGGTTTATTTTATGTGGTTGATCACGAAGCAAAATAACACCCGGTGCAATCCAGACAGATATAAAGATCAGCGACTAAACCAGTAACTAAGCTATACTCTTCTGATCTGCTAGAAATGATCAAGGTCAAATTCAAGGTTACTTTGATCCATCATCATCGCCGCTCTTCTTTCAAGTCTTGCTGTAGGTCAAACACTATAAGCATCGGTTGTCGGAGCATTGCGTCATAATTATTAGCCAAACTATTTTTAAGTAGCCAAACAAACACTTGAAATGTCACTTATGTATTTTATGTAATTGATACTCATGTCTTTGACTTTTATCACATTTCTACAAATTCAAATTATTTGAAATGATTACATGTTGGGGCAGGTGTGATTTTTTTATGCATTGCTATTTGGTTGCTAGGGTTTTCTGAGTGGTTGCTGGGGACTTGCTTTGTACGGTTATATAAACACTAGCAACGCCAGGGTCATGGGTTTGATGCCCTGAGAACACACACACACACACACACACACACACTTATTAATTAGATACCTTGAATGGACTGTAATAAAGGCGTCTGCCACACATCACTAATATTCCAGACATAGTTTAACCAGCTAACCTGTACAATAATTTAAGACAATCAGTGATGTCGAGTGCAATAATCTAATCCTTGAACCATCTTGATCAGGCTAGTTAAGACATGTTTTCATGGATGTTGCTTATTTGTGGAGGATTTTACACCTAGGGTTGAGAAAAATGTTGACCTGCTTTTTATACTTTCTAAACTAATACTACAAACACTCAGTTGTATATATTTAATTGTTAGTAGACAACACCTAAATAGATTCTTGTTGGGTTCCCATTTTCTCTGGAACTGGAACATCTAAATGAACTATTTCATAATAGTTATTAGTTATTACATAAACTCTCTTTGAGGCAGCTGTACAGCTTCATTATGAATGTTTACGGTATACTGTCACATTATCTGTATGTGGAGAGTAAACATATCACACACAGGCTGTATGTTTGGCTAGATTGTGCTGTGCATATTGTGTGGTCACACTGATGCAGTAGAGTGTATATCATTGATGGATATCTAAAGATCAACTACACACATTCTGTGTTGCTTTTCAACACTGACTGTTGCTTAGCAACTTGTGGCCTTCATCTTCTTGACCAGAGCATGTGGGCACACACACACAGACACCTTTCTTAACTCTCATCCAACTATAAAGGCTATTTGTGAATCTTGTTATGATGGTAATTATCTTTTTATCATTGTGTGTAACCATGGACACTGAAGGTGTGTTTGGTGGGAATATTCATAAACCTTGAACAGGTCAAGGCAAGAAAGTAAAACAACCATCAAAAGTGTTTCATAGAACACGCATAGTTCTACATGATGCAATAATGTGTCTAAGTGATTGTGTTATTTGACATCAAGGGCTTTTTGCACCTCATATATGGCTTTATGCAGTTTTGGCAATATGTTTTGCTATCAGAGGCAGGACTCACTCAGGACTAACTCAAAGAGTGTTTGCAACAGTTCTGCAGTCTTATATAACTGTTCCTTAAAAACATATTTCCATTTAACAACATAGATACAGTCAGTGTAAGGGCACTGTGCAAGAATCCCAGATGAAAAACATTTCTTGGAGGTTGCTCTTTAAGAGCTTATGAGAAGGTTTGTAAATGCTTTTAAATATCAACTTTGTCTTAGAAGCTATACTTTTCAGTATGTGTGCGTAACCTGGCAATCAAACCAATGACTTTGAGTTGCTAGTTCTATGCTAGATCTGGAATTTTTAAAAGGCAACATTTAGTCAATTGTTTATTTTCAGTAAGAATATGTGGAATATGCAAATATGGCTAACATAGGTTAGATTGATCTGAAGAATTTGACAATATATGTTAGAGAAGCAATTCAGGAAGGTGTTGAAAATGCAGCACATCTGTAACATAGACTAATGATTAACAATGACTACTAATCTCTAATAACTTTCTCTTCTGGTGATTAAAATCTGATTGATTTATACCCGAAAGATTCTGTAAGTGAAGTATTTCTAAACATAATGTTTTTTTATTTTAACATTGTTTAACATTAACATATTACATTATTGACTAAGGAATCAATGCTTTGTTATGAACATCAATGGGTCAGTTTAAAAATCAAACAAATTTTACAAATTGTTGATCGTTCTGAACTCAGAAGTTACAGGGTTCAAACTGTGTGTCTTTTGCGCCACCTGCTGGAGAGACTTTATGAGCCGTAAAACAGACGCTGTGAGCATTGGCTACATTATAACAGTTTTCTGTTATTAAATTCTATAATGTTATACACAATGTAATACTCTTTCCCTCTAATTCCCTAATGTAGATGAAACAAAGAACACCAATAAATATTGTTCATTGTAAATTCCTAACAACAACATTTCAATAATTGATTTTTTAAAAGGAAAATCTACTATAAGTGGAGTCAAAAGCAGACAGTGTATGTGTTTACTTTTGAACAGTTTTTTCACTGTCTTCCACACCCAAAGTTATAAACCTATAAACTGACCATTTCTCATGTGTACTTCGTGAAATGTGATACTCCACTTGATAGAGAGCCAAAGAAAGACACACACATCAGCAGCTCAATGCCTTACTGACTTCACTCCAGTCTCTATTGTCTAGACTTAATAACACTGATCTTTCCCACCACACACACGCACACACACACACACACACACACACACACACACACACACACACACACACAGCATCTGGAGTTTTGAGAGATGCAGATGAGAACTCTGCAGCCCAGATTTGTGTGTTGGTGTGTGTGTGTTGTGTGTTTATGTGTACAGAAGGTTGTTACAAAAGATTACATTGCAAACGCAGTGGTCTTTCAACTGAGCTACAGGATCTTTGTAACTTTGTATTATTACTTATTGTAAAAGTATTATATGTAATACTCTTTATATTACCTTCCTAAGATTAATCACTTTATTGTTTTCCTTACTTTTGTAAGTCTAAAACTGCTACAATCCCAGATCCGATTAAGTACAGCACAAAAAAAGAGTAAAAAGAATTTTTGTTTTGCAGTTAAATGACAGATAGATAGTCACCATGCTAATATGCTAATGTCATGCTCTGATGTGTTCACTATAAGGTCTGATCTGATTTGATCTGCTTCACTGAGAAATGATTCACTCCTGGTTTAAAACTACTGTGGAAATCTGGAAAAGTCATTTTCATCCAATGTAATATAATGAAAGTTTTTTGCTTAGACTAACAGAGACTTTTCATTACCATTCATAGCACTAATGAGAGTGATCAGTCCAGACTGCAGGAGAGATAGGGGTCTCTCTCTGTCTTTCTCTCTGTGGGTCTCTCTCTCTCTCTCTCTCTCTCTCTGTATGTTTCTTCTTCTTTTTCTCTGTTTTTGGCAGACTCCAGGAATGTCTGGTGTATTGGGACTCTGGCTTTATGCTCTGAAATGAGAGAGGCAGAAGAGGAAAGTTAGAGACTTTGACCACAGCAATGTAAACATGTCTGGAGCTAAAATAACTGCGCTTTCATTGAAAACAACTCCACCCTTAACTCAAGCACAATAAACTGTCCCCAAACACACATTTGATGCTGCACTTCTTGAACATATGAACTCACAATTAACTTCCAAACATATTCTGTGCTTGGTAGAAACACATTTCAAAGTTCTCTCCCTCTTTCTCTCTCTCTCTCTCTCTCTCTCTCATGTTAACTATGTAGGGAGCTCACTAGAGTTTGAGAAAACCGCTGTTTCTTCATCTGCACAGATGCGTTTCAGTTCAGACGTGCTTCAGCCCAAACTACCATCACCAGACTAACCCTAACCGATGACATGCTGAAATGTTCCCATCAGCACACATATGGTGAGTTTTACAGGTTGTAGAGAAAAGATTTACAGTTCATATCATTTCAGAATGTGCTGTTGGACTGAAAAGTTTCTGAGCTGTATATGATAGTATATGACTTATTTTTGTTTTGATTGTTTTTGTGATATGGCAGAAACTGCAGATGTATGTGTGCGAGTCTGTTTTTGTCTTACAAACAAGTGTAATTTAATATTTCTAAATCAAGTTTTAAGGTCAATAGTCTGTGCAGTTTTTGTCATGAGTAAACAAATGCATATGACTATATGATATTAACTCAAACTCTTCATATATATATTGTCAGATAATCAGTTATAAGACTTCAGAACTCGGCTTGTTGCCACAGTTTGGTCCATAAATTTAAACTAAATCTTTTTTTGCTTTTGTTTTGTTTCCTAAGGTGAAATCTCTTTACTAATCTCTGCATTAATCAGAGTTCACTACTGTCATTTATGAGTTGAGTGGTGTGTCAGAGATTCAAAGCATCATCTGCTTATCAGACTGTCTGTCTCTGTCTTATACCGTTTGGCCTCTGTAGATCACTATAATCTAAAACAGAGAGGATATTAAAAAAATCTATTTCCTCTTCATATTTTCTCCTTGTGATATGAATAATTCTTCTGCGTAGAGCTTGAAGTCCTGGCTTCAGTATTTGGCTGCACACAGTTTTTTTTATGTATTTTCTTATTATTTCTTAAAGATCTGTCATTATGAGTGATGGAACAGAGAGTCTGGGATGATTTGTTGCTCAACCCGTAGTAATAGAAGAATCCTGTTTATTCATTAAACTCCTTCTTCATTTGTTACAATACGGAGATGTATGTAACACACCACAGCATCATGTGTATTATCTCATTAGTATTACTGTTAACTCTAACCCATTTAAACTTGTTTCCATTTTTGACAGTTGTCACACTGAATTACATTGATACAAAGTATTAAAACAAGTGTCACGTGCAAACAAACTGACTTTAACCCAACTGCTATAACAGTGTGTTAGTGAATGTGTGAAGAGTGACCACAGATGTAGTACACCATGTTAACTATCAAGTTCACTTTTAACTTTATTTATAAAGCACATTTAAAACAGAGGTGACCACAGCACTGTACATAATTCACTAAACACAATCACAAAGTAAAACAGAGAGTCACATAATGTTAAAAGCAGAAGAGAAGAGATGGGTTTTAAAAGCATGTTGAAATCAGACACTGTGTAGGCACATCTAATAGATACTGGCAAGTTTTTCCATAGCTTTGGGCCGGCAACTGCAAAGGCTGTGTCAGCCCTGCATTTCAATCTAGATCTGTGGACATGTAATAGATGACTAGTCTGATGTCTGAGAAATCTTGAAGGGTTGTGTCAATTCAGTGATACCGGACCAGTAACCAGTGCAGAGGATGTAGAATAGCATAATATGATTGTGTTTGCGACCGTTAAAACTCTTTGGCATCTGAAGAGCAACATGGAGAAAGAGAACCCTTTGCAGTATGAAGCAATAATGCTGATGCTCATTTCTTCTGCATGAGATGATTGTGGTCAGGCAAATCCAATAATGCTGAGCTGTTGTTTTAAAGCAGAAGGAGATGTGAATTTGTGTGTGTGTGTGTGTGGTATTACAATCATTCACCAGCTCCAGCTGGACACCTGATCAGAACTCATGATTTCACCTAAACTCAGTGACTAGTGAGAATATGAGTCTGTACTGATCACTATATTAGTTTCTGATAAATTTATCAACTCTGACACTATGTTGTAACTTTTATTAATATCATAAGCATTATAAAACAGTGTTTAACACATGTATTGTGTCGCGTGTATTTGGATGGGCTCAGATGTTTTCAAATAGCTGGGTACATCATGACATTTTGGTAAATATTTAAAACATTTGATGAATTCTCTAAAACACAAAGTGTGGGTCGGTACTGCTGGTACTGTAGAAAGATTAGGAAAGATTATTCTAAAATCATATTTTTTACAATTCTGACAGGTAGGCTTGTGGACACTAATAACTTATTCCGATGCTCGATGTACACCGAAAATCTGCTCCTGTTAAACATACTACATACTGCTGAAATAGTCAGGGTAGTATTGTAGCACGCCAGTCGGAATATAAACACAGTCTCATCCAATCAGAGGAGAAGAAATGTTCACTACAGACTCATGTTGTTTCTGTAAGAACAAACAGGAGCTTCAGCCAAACGTTCCTCAGAAACACATGTGGCTAATTTGCTGAAAATATGCTAAGTGCTGTAATTCTGTAATGACTACTACAGATGCCTGATAAGACCACACACTTAAGAGTCGTCTTTGTAGCACACAGACAAAATACATTTATATACTCATACACACACAGTCTTTGCACTGCAAATAGTCTTTATTAATCACTGAGTTGAATGATTTTTGGCATTATATATTTTTTCTATAATATCTACAATATTTATATATTATATTTTCATTACTACTTTGAAAATGGCCATCAATTAATTGAGAGCCCCCGACACATTCCATGTAAACGTAATTAAACTGAGAATTAGTACTATTAGTTTCAATTGTTTATTTTTCAGTCAAAATGGCACACAGCTTTTGAAAGAATCTGACACGTTTTAGCACATTCAGTAAATGATGAGAAGTGTTTATTTGATACAACCCTTCATATGCACACACACACACACACGTTGGAATATGTTGTTTATAAGGACTCTCCAAAGACAGTTTTGAGGACTCTCCAAAGACAATGGTATTGTATAACTGTAAACTGCATTTTTTGATTTACAAAAATCATAATTTAGTATGTTTTAAGTGATTTAGTGTCCCCATAAACCATGTTTACGTTGTTACATATGTCATTATATATGTGTGTAAACCACATTTTCAAACACACCTTTTAAGCCAAACCACCCTGATTTAATTTGCATTTAAAAGGTCAGACATTTATGAGCATGTTTGTGTGTTTTACTCAATAATTAAGCAGCAGCCCACAGTGAGAGTCTAGAACAGAGTCTGATCTGAAACCATGTGGCTGCGGTTTTCACCTAATGATGTAATGAACCCAGTGAATGTGTGTCATTTGTCTTGTATAATATTTCATCACTGTTCTTCCTTCTGAAATATAACTTGCACCTTAAATTGCTAAAGAACAATTTGGATGTTCTATGTGCTTTTGCATTTATAAAAGTTACAATATCATAGTTTCCATGCACTTTCCATATTTCTGTGGTCTGTATGAATATTCTGTATGTAGTCTGACACTCTGTTTTACAGTAATCATACAGTGACTGTTGTAGTCTGACTTTTAGGGTCTAAGGGACTAGAACCATATCTAGAACATCTGTTAAGTGTTTTTTAGATTTTGTTTTATCTAACTCTGCACACTCATTAAGAACAAATATCCCATATTAGATATCTTTTCACTATCTCCTTAATATTATAGTTCATCTTTCGCAAAGACCTGCTCCCCTTATTTACCATTGCCTAGTCCAACAAGCATTCCGTACCAGCCATGGCATTCCAACCCTCAATTCATGCACTCCCTGGGAAATAACGAATCATCTGGAAAAGTGCAGACAGAAAGGTCTGCAATATGCATTTGAAGTGAATGTGAAAGTGACTCGAAATAAGTAAAATAATGATTGAAGCTATAGTCCACCAGTAAAAGTGAAACCGCATCACCTAATGATTGAGATTGATCACCTAATGAATGATTGGGAGTCTCGCCCGAGGAGCAATTCAATGTAGAAGCACCACTGCTGCCCCTCTATAAACTATCACAATCATTTAAAAACAAAGCAGTCTGCATTTACTCTCACCTTCAGAAGCAAGTCATCCTAGCTAGTGCTAGTTAACTACTGTGTACTGTAACAGCATTATGTTCTCAATATCTCAATATGCGGTCAGAAATTTCATATATGTTTTTGCAAAGAATTTTAGCAAAAATGTATCAAGTTGATATTCAGTGTTCTGAGCTATAAAGAGCAACATCTGACCAATAACAATGATATTGTGATTACCAATAACATGTTAACAGTAGTTAACATATGGGTGTCTGTTTAGTGACTAAATGGCTGGTACCAGTTTCACCTAACTAGTCACTAAACTAGATGCATGTATTGCTCTTAGGAAGAGGGTTAATTCATGTGCATTGTTTAATGGAGCCACATGTTGGTGATGGAGCCAGACTGCTGGGGCTGGTCATTGTTGCTGGCAGATAGTGGGTGTTGTAGAGTCAATGGCCTGTGTGTTTTCTGGTGGGCTCAGTCTGTTGTGGATGTTCTGGCCTGTGTTGTTGTGTTAACTTTCTGTGTCCTGCTGCTCTCTGGTCAGCACTGACAGTTGCAGTCAGCTAAGAAACACAAAACCTGCCCGTCAGTGTCCCTCAGCTCACATTATAAATTCAGACCTTCTGAAATCCCCGGAAACTCTGTAAAAACCCTCCAGACCCTCTGAAACCCTCCACACCCTCTGAAACCCTTCCAGACCTTCTAAAATAAGACGCTCCTGTCGTCTTATTTGGGGCAGTTGTGGCCTACTGGTTAGTGAGTTGGACTTGTAATCAGAAGGTTGCTGGTTCAATTCCAGCACTGGGGGGTTGCAACTGAAGTGCCT
>JAZGTI010004330.1:4941-15069 GCA_036877585.1 Botia kubotai | reverse complement strand
ACGCTCGCTTCAGCTCTCCTCTCCCCTCCCCCTCAAACATGACACCGGCTGATGATTGGCTGTTCTGCCTTAAGTCTTGCCTCTCTTGGTGTGTTTTAGATTTATCAGTCAGCTCGTGCAAAGGAGGCGGGAATTTATGGTTATTATGATTATTTACATCTCCGTTTTAACGTATGTGTCATATTTTTGTGGAAATACAGAACATTCAAGCATTATTATATGCAGTATATCATATATGATATTCATAGGCCCAGGACAAAATTCATGTGTGGGCCCTCTCTCACCATGGCTCAATGAGTAGTTTATGCTATAAAGAGCCTTAGCAACCCCCTTGCCAAAAGGCCTGGGACATTATTTCCAGTTATCTTCCCCAACAATGGCACTGCTCATGAGTTAAACAAGTCTTTATGAAACTGAGCAATGATCAAAAAATCTATTTTCCTTCACCTTGGGGTGGTCAGTGCTTAACCAGGCAAAACAGAGTAAAATGTTATTTTTGTTTTATTTTTAAAATGTTATATAAATTATATTTTTGTGCTATGTGTGACCTTTTTTTTCTGGACTGGAGCCCATAAATGATTGTAAGAGATGTTACGAGATTGTTAGTGCAGCGATAGTGCAGCGAGAATAACATTTTATTTTCCCTTAACAGTGAATTACTGTACTGCTGGACTAAAGAGGCCTGTGTATTACACTTGTCTTAAATAGGCACCAGCCTGGTAGAACAGTATTGTTCTGGGCATTTAATTTGACGAACAGTGTTTGACCAGACCAGATCACCGCCTGTCTGTTCTTGAGGTAGGTGAATGCATGTATCTTCTAAGCTTAAATTATGCAGTTAAATTACACTGAATTTAAAGACAATCGTTATTTAAAGTAATATTTGTATGTGAATGGTGGAAAAAATCTTCTGCAAACTCGGTTTGGAACATGCACAACACATTGCCCTCGTTTATAGTCAGAAGTCTGCTAGTCTAAAGAGTAAGAACATATCCATAAATATTTAGGCAAACTCATTACACAACATTTTATTTTCTGCATCAACTGAATAGAATTCTATATATGTCAAAGCAAATCTGACAATACTTGCAGAGCAAAACAGTACAGTAGTGATAAAAGTTAGGGAAAAGCATCATTTCAGCTCATTAGTTACAGCAGTGTGGTTGCCATAGTAACGCAATAACATGCAGTAACATCAGAACCTAACATTCCTCAACTATTAGCAGCGAATGGCAAAGCAGCAAAACCACCTCATGTATCGCCTCATTGCTAGTTCACGTCATACAACTGGATCAAGCCAGCAAGCCCCAGTTATAGAATGAACTATAATAACCCTAACTGTCTTGGACATAGTATTGGCCAAAATATATAAGTTGTTAGTTTGAAGTTGATAGTTTCCTGTCAAAAACAGGGTTTGTTAAGTCCTGCTACCCAAATAGCTGCGATTATTTCATGCAATTACTAACACTTTAAATGAAGTTCTACTTAAGTATTAAATTTGCATTTATTTAACCAGAACTGAGTCAGTCTCTACTGCCCAATAGTCTGTGCAGCATTATTAAAGTGTGGACATAAAGTGTGTATATTCTTTACAAAAATAACCAAGCACTAAGACATTTATTTGACTGATAATTACTTTAGTTTTAGTTTATTTTAATGCTCATTTTGTCCTATAAATAATTGTAAGTCAGCTTGAGGCCCCCTTGGAAGTTTGTTTTGGCCCTTAGTGGGCCACAGTCCCCTGAGAAACAGTAGTTTAAAGGCAACATGTAGGTGTTGCTAGATTAAGCTTATACATTTACAAAGGAGATAAGGTAATTCATTAGATTCAATGTGTTGGAGACCACATCCAAAACCAGGAAAATCATTACTTGTATGTTTGCGGCTTACATAAGAGGCAAGTAATCAGCCAGCTTCCCCAAGTTAGTTGTTTGGTGACATTTAGAACATAAAAAATATTCTATACACTCCAAATTATTAATATGACAGATGCATCCCTGCATCTGATTATTTTGTAAATTGTAAAATTACACATTTAAATGATTTGTCACACTTTTAATCACAGAAATTAATTCAGTAACATAGCACCTGGGTAGCTAAGGCAATAAATGGTCAAATAAATGAAGAAATAATTGAAAAGAGGTTTTACAGTAATGCAAGACAGATAAATTAACCATAAAAACAAACATTTTTTGACTACCAAAGCAAATTTTGGTCCATACATATATCATATATACTACTGCACATAGTATGTTTTATATATTAACATAAACGGTATTACATTATTATTATTACCACTATTCTTATATAATCATTTATATATAGGCTACTAAAATATACCTTCATTACTGCATCATTTAACATGGCACACATTTCAGTTCATTATGCATAAAAACACAGTCCAAGATGCACCCATCATTATTATTAGTTTCTCACAACACCATTGTTAACATTTCAGGCATGTTCTATAACAGTGGTAGATGCTGAGTGGATCTGATGTGTAATGCATTACGTATGTGTACTCACTGGCACAGCATTTTACTGCATTCTGCTTCCACAGCAGCTATTTAAAATACTTGCCTAGGATGTACGGTTCTTTTTCCCCCAACAACTACATCCAGTACAGTACAACTACATACAGTATAATACACTGTACACTGGGGGCAGTTGTGGCCTACTTTTTAGTGAGTTGGACTTGTAATCAGAAGGTTGCTGGTTCAATTCCAGCACTGGGGGGTTGCAACTGAAGTGCCTTTGAGCAAGGCACCTAACTCCCAATTGCTCCCCGGGCGCAGTAATGTGCTGCCCACTGCTCCGGGTGTATGCTTGTTCACGACTTGCAGTGTGTGTTCACTCCTCACCAGTGATGGGTTAAATGCAGGGGTCACATTTCGGGTATGGGTTACCATATCTGACAAATAGGTCACTTTCACTACACGCTGAAACTGTTGAGTGTCAACCAGTGTAAGAAATGTACCTCACTTAAAATGTATCCATAGTATCAAGAACTGTGTGCTCACTAAGTGCCACGCAATCCACCTATTAACTACACACAATTATTATACTTGCATACACATATCTACTTATATATAATATATATTTATATTATTTAAAATTATTTATGCAAAAATAAAATTTGCATACAGACCATGTCATCCCCAACAGGTGCTTAACAAATATACTTTATAAATACACTTTAAAATATGTATATTTTTATAAATCTTGTTATTCTAGGTAGTTTACAGCAAAGCGTCATGCAAATAGTCATGGCAGCATTTGAATTAAAAGAAAAACAAAATGCTGCGTACATGATGAAAACTATATAAAAAAGATTTCTTCACAAAAAATGAAAGAAAAAAAACAACTGGAGATAGAATTCCCAGGTCTTTTAACCTGTGAAAAAAGGAACATATAAAATAAATATTAACTTTGTATCTCTGCAATCATGGACGTGACTTTTTATATCAGAGGGGTGCAACTGATTCATAGATGCAAGACGTTAAAATTCTCCTTCATTCATCACCTTCCTGTCATTTTAGATGTATATGACCGACTTCTTCCAGCTAAACAAGTAAACCTTTTTTTAGAGTTTTTCTTATAACCCAAATCTAAATATCCCACCTTTATAGATATACACAACGCAAAGTAAACAGGTCTCAAAATTGTTGACACTCCAAAAAGCCATTCAACATTCAAAAGCTTGAAAATCTTTTGAAACTAAACAATAGGTAAGTCAAAGATTAATATTTAGCAATATCAATCTTGGCCTCTCTTGACTGTCATGTACAACTAATGAAATTCAATCTGCATGCCGTATCTCATTTAGGCAGGTTAATATATTAATTGACTTCAGATGAAGTCTAGATTTCACAAATGTTTAAATCTATTTTTACACACACCCAACTCTTTTCAGAACAAGAGTCTCCCCTCGTGGACCCACAGGAGTGTCCAATATTGCATCATCATATTTTTTTAACAAGTCTGTATGTTGTAGAGTAAAAAAAAACGACACATATATGGTATCTTTTGAAAGCATAGAACCTAAACGGGTTCTAAATAACAGGCTCTCAAATAAAAACGTAAAATCTATATCTGGCATTCCCTTCGATGTGCATCTGTGAATCAGTGAATCAAAAAAAATTTAATCAAATCTGTCACAGTCAAATAAAGGTAGACTATATTACAATGTGTGTAATTAGGCCTATATGTTATTGCAAGACAATGTTGTACATGCTGTGTGGCTCTTTGCAATGTTATTGAATTTTTGTAGCTCCATATAGGTTTGCCACCCCAACCTATATGCTTTGTCTAATAACATTTAGGATAATAATTTGACATGCACCACAACTGTAATATAAAACTGATGTTACATACCAGGATCAAACAAATTCTCAAGCAGTAACGACACTCTTCCTACACC
Source organism: Botia kubotai (assembly GCA_036877585.1). Taxonomy (NCBI): domain Eukaryota; kingdom Metazoa; phylum Chordata; class Actinopteri; order Cypriniformes; family Botiidae; genus Botia; species Botia kubotai. The sequence goes on along the minus strand of JAZGTI010004330.1, from coordinate 10,649 downwards.
TGCAAGCAAAGAATTGAGAAAAAAAAAAAAAATTTATACAATTATACAAGTATTTATTATACAAATACTATAAAGATAAATACACAACGAAAATTGACCAAAATACCAATAAATGTAATGTTTGTTGTGTCTGTTCATGCCAGTACCTGTACATGACTAAACATGTCAAAAACTTAAATTTTATTAAAAATTTAATTTTCACAACTTAATTAATGCAAGTTACCTTTTTCTAACCATCTTGCGAACAAAGATAGTTACAAAGACAGACAGTAACAGAATCCCTGCTATCACAGCCACAATGATCCACCATATAGGAAAACCTACTGAAATAAAAAGAACAGAGACATGTGGAAAGTGTGAAGAAAATAAGCGTCAAGTTAAATCCATTGCAGTGACGAACACAAAGGTGAAATAAATAACATCAAAGATAAAATATTCAAACACTAAATACTTTACAATAGATACAGTACCATCTGTCAGGTTCTCGGGAAGGGTCTCATTCCACAGTGGGGGGTCATGTGTAGCTGTATAGCCTGATGCTAAATCGGCCCGCAAATACACAACAAAACATGCTTTTATTCATAACTGTTAAAACTTCATATAGATTTCCCTTGTGTAATGCTTTAATTATATTTGATAAGCTATGCTAGAATTTGCAAGACATTTGTCTAACGTTCTCACCAGTTTGTCTAACCATTTGTCTAACATTAGTCACCAGGATTTTGTTTGAAAACTACAAACCAAAATTTGAACAGAAAACATAGAGCCCCATTTACAAGTAACTGATTGAGTATGGGCCAATCAATTAACATTTCAAAGTTTTGCTACAGGAAATGAACCAAAGTAAAATATAAGTATGGATATGCTCTTGTATTTTATATATATATAATATATATATATATATATATATATACAAAACTTAAACAGGATAGGAGTCTGTGTACCACTGTGAGAACCACAGAGTAAGACCAACTACTTCAATGACGCACTTTTTTAGCACATGCAGTGTCTGCCCACAACAAAAGCCAGATGAAAACAACTTTACTGTTACTTGACTGTGGTTCTCAACTGGTGAGTCATGACCCACAGGTCTGTTTAGGTAGAGTCTCAGACAACAGGAGAAAACAACTCCTGTTGTTAACTCCATAATGCAAATAAAAATGCAACCACACATATTACTGCATAGTCAGAACAGCAAAATTATGCTTGTCCACTTTTAAATAGAGTGGAGAAATCACTAGCCGTATCATTTGTGGTTGACAGCAATGCTTGTGCATCCTATCATAATGTATACTGCACATAGTCTATGTATACGTATACAATATATATGTATACGTAACAAACTATGTCACTTGGTAGAATTCAAATAAGGTCTATGCCATAATGGACAGGTTACCTGACATGCCCTCAGAAACAATTAAATGCAATGCAAAATAAGATGCAAACAATACAAGTTTCTCTTGCCTTACATTGTATAGTAAGTTATAGGTTAAATTATTATAAGCAATAACAACATTAATACATTTTTTATTTACTTCTGTACAGTCAACACAATTTAGGCATTGTTTGGGTTCTCCAGCATACTGTATAATCTGGGGCTTGATGTAAAACCAGTTGTGAAAAACTGTATACTGACTGTATACTCTTAATTGATTTAAAAAGATCAATAAATCAATTCAACTCACAAGTGCATGGCAGTCTTCTGTCGACCTGCAATACAAGTAACAAAAACAGACAGTCCATAATGAAACCAAAGTGTCAATTCAGTGTCAGTTCACTTTAGCTCTCGATATGAACACACTGGCCTAACTAAAGCAAAAAGTAATAATTACATCAATGATATTACACTTACATTGATGTGAGGGCAGATGAGTTTATATTCGATATTATCAGAGCTGTTGTTCAGGACGGCTGTGTTTGCTGTAGCACTTATAATGGGGAACATAAAGCTTGTATTGCCATCGCCATCATAAAATGCTGCCACTGTTTTCTTCACAAGGGAGACAACAAAATGAAGAAATATGTGAATGGCAGAATCAAACTATTTATACGTTTACTAGTTAAATAAATCTATGTGAGACCAGCCAGCTGTTTAAGTTATAAAAATGATTACATTGACTATCCACTGGGTATCACAGTCTTGGATCTTCTCTGTGATGTCTGGGGATAATTCATAGTAGATATGTCCGTTCCGTCTCTTCCCCAGGCAAATGAGCAAATTAGCTAGGAATCCAGATGTCAGTGAGAAAGGGAATAACATCATGGCTACTATGAGAGAGAACATACACAAAACAATCAACTTACAGGTAGGGCAGGCAATATCGGACAGGCCAGCAATAGCAAGCTAGATTTGGAGGCATAAGATCCCACCCTCCATTCAGAGGGGCAGCCGTGGCCTAATGGTTAGAGAGTCGGACTTGTAACCCAAAGGTTGCAGGTTCGAGTCTCAGGTCCAGCAGGAATTGTAGGTGGAGATTGTGAATTACCAGCACTCTCTCCACCCTCAATACCACGACTGAGGTGAGACCCTTGAGCAAGGCACCGAACCCCCAACTGCTCCCCGGGCGCCACAGCAATGCCCACTGCTCCGGGTGTGTGTTCACGGTGTGTGTGTGTGTTCACTTGGATGGGTTAAATGCAGAGCACAATTTCCGAGTATGGGTCACCATACTTGGCCTCACGTCACGTCCTTTAGTCCTTTAGTTTTCCTTTAGAGCGCTCTCCAAAACCACAGCTCCTCTGCCTGTGTAAGCAGGGTCCGTAGAGGTATGCAGATACATAGTTTGACAAGTAGGACATCCTATCATTGCATTCCAACCGAATGCAATTACTGGACGAACATTTTATGGTCCTGCACCTTTACTGAAAACCATCTTCCGTTACAGTGTTATGAACACAAACAAATAGAAGCCTATGCAAATCAACACACATACACAACTCGGATTTTGCTCGTTAAGCAGTAGATTTTCATTAGGAGTATCTGAATGGTATTTAGCTACACCAGTAAGGAGTGAGAGTGGGTTATTGCGAAACAGATTTGCTGAAGTTTTTGCCAAGCAGATTTTGCTGCTAATGGAGTGTCAATCAGTTATTGACTTTGAAAAAAGAAATCACTTTTGCACACAGTGTCACTGAGGGTTTGAGTGTTTTTTGTAAATACGAGAAATTATTGCATCACTGTTTTTTGTTCATAGAACAACACTTTGGTAGAAAATCTGATGCTATTCAATGTAGAAACACTTGGTATATACAACATAAGTCATGTTGAATTAGTTTCTGTGTCCTTTTGAGGTGAGCACCGTCCAGCAAGTTCTCCAGCAAGTTCTCAGAGAAACCACAGAGCACCATCCAGGAAGTTCTCCATCAAATTCTCAGAAGCCACAAATCTGAGGTTTAAGTGTTAGAATTATCAGGTGATATTTTAGCAGCAGAAGATTGAACCACTGGCACTCACCCAAGAAACTCATGACTGCCAAGCAGAATAAGGGGGTTTTCGTAACCAGAGAGTATTAAGATCTCCATATAAGGACAAAAAAAACACGTGCCATTACAAAAACCTACAAAAAAAAAATCTCTTTTTTTGTTGCATATTTAGCTACTAATAAGGAACATATCTGTGCAAAGGATAGAAACATAAGGTAAAATCTGTGCCTTAAGATTTCGGGAAGAAATCAATAAAGGTACATCAAAAGAGAACTGACACATACTGTTACTGTTGATAACACATAAGCAGTCTTTCAGAATTTTCTCAATTACAGATTACTGAATTACTGAGTGTGATGGGGCGTGGAGGGAAAAACAGTTTAATTACTGCATAAATCAAAACTACGGTTGTCAAAGGCGAATAATAGCGAAAGGCGAAAACAACACAGTATTCGTAGTGTTCGGTACAACAGTTTGTGTAAATGTCACTTGTAGTGAAACATAAAACTTCGTTACTCGTTTCTCAAACAAAACCATACTAAATATCCCAACCTGTTACTAGCGACTAACCTGTTACCTGTTACCAAACGCGACTTAAAACGTGAATCGATGCAAGATCACAAATAACAGTTTAATGGGAAAAACAGCAGAATGAAAAGCTTATGTATTTCAATGCCAAAACTAGATACGTGCTCCCAGGCAAATAGACGACTTAGCTTCAGCTCGCTTTAAAGGCCGTAATTTATTTTGAAGCACAACATGAAGGAGGTGGGGAGTAGCTATTAATAAAAGACATTTTAAAGAACTTACCTAGATACACTCTCATTACGCCGAATATTAAACGAGTATATATCAAACGCCTCGCTTCCTGGTTCAGAGTAAGATATTGCGTCATGTACCAGAGATTATATTAATACGGAGAAGATGGCAAACTCAGCTTATCTACCATTAAAGAAATCGTAAGGTCGATTCAATCGCGTGAGGAACATCAGCCAATCAGTAATGACCATGATATCATCAGGGGGGTTCATAGTTTTAGTTTGGCGTTTTTGTCTTTTAATGCCCCCAAGCGGGGCTCATTGTAATTGCATTCTTACTTGCATTCTTAGCTCTCTAATTCATTTATTACTAGTAACATTTACATACATTTACACTAGTAACATTTGGCTTTATGCATTTGACTTACATTGCATTACATTGTTTCCGAGTATGTTGCAATGTGATTGCAGTATGTACAATCCCTGGGATCGAACCCATGACCTTGGCCATGCTCTAACCACTGAGCTACAGGAAAGCTGTATATACTCATAACTGTAATATAACCATATAATCATAACTGTAATATAACCATAATTGTAATTAAAAATGAATGGAGACATATAACTAGTAATAATTCCATTATAGAGCTCTCTAATTGGAATTGTAAAGCTCTCTAACTGAATTAGAGAGCTCTCTAATTCAATTGTTACTGGTAAGAATGCAATTACGATGAGTACCGCTTGAGTCATTAAAAGACAAAACCGCTTTCCATAGTCAATTACTTTTTGAAAAACAGCTTTATTGGGAATAAACAGCAGTGACATTAGTGTCTAAAAATTAGATTGTAACTTAATTGTTGAAATCTGAAGCCAATGAAATAATACATATTTTTATTTAAGTCTTTATAATTATTATCCTTTACCTTTATCCATTAAAACACGTTATATCGTCATCATTAGGCATACACAGCAGTCGTAGTCAAGTTTGAATTGGTGAAATGTAAAAGCCAAACAAATATAATGTTGAAACTATATAGCTATATACATTTCCATCTCCATGTTAAAAAGAAGTAGAAGTGACATGCAGGCCATTTGTCCTCTGCATTTAACTTGTCAAAACTTGTGCACATAGGAGTAGTGTGTTGTGAACCAACCTGATCTCGGGGAAAAATATTTTAATTAATTAATACTTTAATTTAAGTTAATAATTTAGTATGAATTCTTACAACGCAGTCATACAAATAAGTTTTTTTATTTAAAGAAGCAAGCATGGAGGTGCACACGTAACCCCACCCCTAAACCCCCAATTTTAGTATTGGTCTTCTTTATGTAGTGTGACAACTGTGCAAATTGTGGGGCAGTTGGGGCCTACTGGTTAGTGAGTTGGACTTGTAATCAGAAGGTTGCTGGTTCGATTCCAGCACTGGGGGGTTGCAACTGAAGTGCCCTTGAGCAAGGCACCTAACCCCCAATTGCTCCCCGGGCGCAGTAATGTGCTGCCCACTGCTCCGGGTGTGTGTGTGCTCA
>JAZGTI010004329.1:0-28419 GCA_036877585.1 Botia kubotai | reverse complement strand
AGTTAAATATATTTATATATAGTTAGATATAGTTATATATATATATAAAATTGTCCTTTATGTAATATTGTATACGTTCATACAATACTATATATTATACAATATTAATATGTATATATACGAGATATCACATATATGAGATGCGCATCTTACTTTGTGGGCGGCTTTAGTTTCTTTTTGATGCCCATGTATATCTTCAAGGTTTTCAGCTGCCACTCTTTCTCTGGCTTGCTGCTCTGTGATGTCAGAAGGATGTAAAAATAAACATTAAACTTTTGCCTTCAGTCAACACGAGCTGGTGCGCAGAGGCGGCTGATGAGCTGTAAACATACTCTCTTGTCCTTCATTAGGAGTTTGTGGTCTTTAATTTGGAATAATTGCTCCTGGAATTTGTTGCCCTGCAGGAGTTTGGGCGGCTCTTCCCGACACTTCAGAACACCAGACTTCACTATCTCACTCTTGTAGGCTGTGAACCACAGATGCAAGGTCAAGAAGTTACGCCAGAGAGAACATACAGAGAATACACAGTTCATTACTTTACTGTGGTACAAATAATGGTACAAATAACAGCACAAATAATGGGTTTATGCCTGGATGCTATGGGTTAATAATGCATAGTTTATAACCTTATAATAATTAACTACATGGATTATTCTATCTAATAGGATTATTCACTACTAATCTATCTATCTATGTGTGTGTGTGTGTGTGTGTGAATATATAATGAACATATACATTCATTATAAACGGACGTGCCATTCACCTGTGAAAATATCTATTGCTTCTCCCCTGGGCACCTTCTTCACCACCAGATATGCAGAACTGGGATCAGCCATTTTACACCACTGCAGGGCCTGTTCCAGAACCTTCTCTTTGGGGTGGAGAGGTCGCTCTGCAGAGATGACAGCCAGCATTTTATCTACTGTTTTTCCCACCCACATAACATCATTAGCATCAAGTTTAATCCCCGCATTTGAGGAGAAATTGTGTGGGAGTCCGTTTGCATTTCTGTACCAAGCTCTCCATCCTCAATGGCCTCAAAGGTCATCCACACGTCTTTCTCTCCTGCCGGGATATTTCTCATGAACAGCACCTGATTGGTCAGCTCCTCAGCACACATTGTGGGGGACACCTGTACCGGTTAAACGAACAATGGCTCACATCTGCCACCCTGTGGTTATGTTGTGCAATAGCGGCTTCGTGTCACAAGTATATTCTTTAGCAAATATGCTCTTACTTTCAGAGTGATGCAGCAGTCTGGTATCTTCTCCTCCAGATAAACCTCAATAATTATGTCCCCTGCCTGCGAGAGCTGCAGACAACACACAGGGTGACGTTATAAGCTCATGTTTTAGATGCATGACCAAATGAACAGCAAGTAAAGCAGGTTTAACGTACCTGTGTGTGTTTCCAGGTGGTGATCAAACTGATTTCCAGTTCAATCTGTGTTTGGTGCTCTTCATCAATCTAAAGATTAAAAGAAAGGAAAGTAAAACAGATCTAATAAGGACAGATAGGTATATATATATTAGTATACATTATATGGTATATGGTATTCCATATACATATTCCTTAGTATTCTTGATAAAGAACATACATATATATACACATACTATATACATATGATCTATATGAATATTGTAAATATTCAGTTAAAACCTTAACAGTAGTAATTACACACATCAAAAATGTACAAGTAGTTGTCGATGAGGTCTTCTACGATCTTGACCTCATGTTCTCCCTTCCCATCAGTCTGAAACAGGCTGGGAGCAAACAGCAGGGACAGGTTCTTAGTGCACATCTGATTTAGGTCGGCACACTTCTGCACCCTGAGAGAGAGAGAGCGAGACAGAGAGAGAGAGTGAGATGTGGGGAGGGAATCGTCTTTAGGAGGAATAAGGAAGATTTCGGCTGACCTGTAGAGGTGACTGATGAGCGCTGCTAACGTCGTTCTGTTGACTCGCGGTAAACCTCGAATCAGCTCTTTGTATCGGTCCAGACGCTGTGTCTTATGAGGTATCTCTGCATACGGTAAGATAATTCACTCAGGCGACATGCAGTTTAGTAGTATGTTGTTTAGACATATCCCATATCGATTTCAGATGTTTCTTAAAAATATTCAGAGTTTTGTTCGGCATAACGTATATCAGACATCCTTATGCACACTTGTGTATTCAACATTGTTCACTGTATTAGCCCAGCTGACAAGAAACGTTCTTAAAACGCTGACTAACATTCTTTCAAAGTTTTCCAAAAATGTTCTTGCAGTAACGTTAGTAGAGCATTTTCAATGTTATATATTATATATCAGAAACATTATTCTTAAGTTATCAGTGGAACATTTTAAAAATGTTACAGCATAAAAAATTTAAATAACGGTCTTATAACCCAGCAATAACGTTAAAACAACGTGGACAAACGGACATTTTAAACGTTCCTAGAATTTCCAAATAACAGTTTTAACTTTTTTGTTACTCAATCTAAATGTAGGGACATGCTGTTAGCTGGCATATCTGATTTCACATCTGTGTGTCTCAATGTCATGTGATAAAACAAACTGTGCTTGTCAATCAAACTGCTTCCTTCTGCCTGAGTGGGTGGAGCTTAGCCAGAATAAGTCAAATGTAAAATTAAGACGGATCTATTATCATTTTCTCCCTCAGAAACATCTGAATGAGAGCAGGTAACTGTACTAACTGGCGGCGTCCCTCCAGAAGGGGTGCAGATCACCCATAAATATGGGGTCATCGATTTCCCGGAAGAACCTCTTCAGAACATCCGTCACGTCCTCGATGAAGTTGTCTCCGATACGAAGTTTCACATTCCGGGCATCTTTACGAAACTCTTCCATCAGTAGCTTGATTCTGGATTTGGCACCATTTTTCCTGTATATGCCCTCATGGCCCAAACCTGATCAACCAATCAGATCAGTCGGTTTGGTTCTATTGCTCTAGATGAAATGATAGATTTGGGTGGAATGTTTAACAGTCTGATGTTTTACCGTATTGGGTTATAAAGGCGATGCAGCTGTCTACGATGATGGGAATGTCATTTCTGCTGAGCTGCTGGTCTTTCAGCGTATTTCCTTTTCCTCCTGCAGCCTTCTGGATGTCTGTGTACCACAGAGAGAAATCGGTCCTGCCCATTCCCTGCAGATGCAGAGTCCTGGAGCCACAATCATAGAACCACATCAGACCGGTAACACTTTTTTTGTGTTATCCATATCAATATTGAAACACATTTGGTGAATAAATCATGATGGAATTGTTTTGTTTTGAGAGTAATATTCAGTTTTCAGGGAAAGTGTTACTTGTGGTTGTGTAAAAAAATCATTAATTATTCATAATCATGAATAAACGACACCCACCTTCCTTTCTCAACAAGAACCAGAATGTTCTTCTTCTCATGGTTCTCTGTTTCTGATGCAATGCCTTAATTTTACACCAAGACAAAGGTAGATAAATACATAAATACTTTACTGATCCGAGACATTTGGACGCATTATCATCTCTGCAACACTTTCTGACTGAGGAAACAGACTCACTCAGCTCCTGTAGGCGTTTCAGGTTTATAATATCCTCAGCAGCGCCATCGTTTCCAGGACAGATGAACAGGTTGGACTTCTGCAGAACAAAGAAGCCTTCTTCCCACTGCTGGGGATCCAGCATGGCCTTGTAGCGCAGCACGCCCACTCGCTGGAACTCTCGCGTCAACAGACAGTGACAGCTGAGAGGGGTGGTGGCCTGGCAGGGATCAGAACAGAGGTGAGATCTCACGCGCTCCCGGGACGAGCTATTTCCTGCGTACAGCTTGACCCATTCATATTTACCTTCCCTATTGCTTTCGCCCAACTGTGCAATGCCTCAGGAGTCTCCAAGCCAAACTGGATCACTTTGTCAGAGGTTAGATAAAGCTCAAAAGTGTATCGAAATCTGAAACGATCAACAGGATGTTAAGATATAATGACAATTTCTAAATGTAAAAATGTCCCGGGAGAACGTCTGTACGCACTTATCGATGAAGCCACTGTTGTTGGAGGAGTCTGGCCTGCTGACTCCTAAACAGATGATGTCTTTAACGTCGATCTTCATGCTGGGCTCATGACATCTGTCAGATTCATAAAACAGGATGGACTTCTCCACCGAACACCAGAACTTTTGAAAATCTGCTGAGAAATAAAAATCCAATGACATTAAAATTCACGCATCGTGTATGTTTATATTAATATATATATATATATATTGTGTATATTATATTATATACGATCATTGATATCTGTAATCATATACACCTCTTTATTATAGTATCTATATTTTTAACACCCTATTAAAGACACAGACACATGAATGGATGGACAGACGGATGGACAGACAGATCATAATGTCATGATGAAATCAAATAATTTCTTGTTTTTTAAAATTACTGTTCATTTTTGAAGATTCTGCATGTGTTGTAAAATTATGACGTGCACATAGATAGCCAGATATAGATCAAAATACAGCCATGGATTATCACCATGTAATCAACTGTTGAACAGTATGGCTCAGTTACATGGGTACTAAAAGGCATGTTTTTCACTACAGAGGTACATTCTGCTCCTAATGCTCTGCCAAGGCTTGTGGTCGCACACAGTCGCCTACCGTCTCTTGTTCTGCGAGATAATGTCCCTTTTGTTAGCGAGCCTGACTTGTAGAGGTAGCCAGAGTACAGAATGGGCTGCATGATCTCATCATACACGCAGGAATCTGCATCAAAACAACAACAGTGTGATCATTTACACACTCAATTCAACAGCTTTCATTTAAATTCAGTTATACGATGCATTTTTTACAACGTTGCAAAGCAGTCTATCTGGGATGTCAGTGTTCATACCTGCGGACTGCGTGTATGAGTAATGTGGAGACATGCGCTTATCGTTTCCGTTAGCGCTCTGCAGCCGCGCAGCCTCGGCCTCAGCAAAAATCTGAGTGACGGTTTTCAGCAAGTTCTGCTCGGTCACCGCGGTGCACAGAGCCTGTAGACCGATCACACACACATACTTAGCTTACAGGGAACCTGCTCAGAACATTGACTTAGATTCTCTTTGAATCTTAAGGAATCTGGAGGTTATTTCAAAGTTATCAAAAACGTTCTTGCTGTAACGTTAGCAGAATGTTTTTTAACATTATATGTCCTATTTCAAAAATGTTATTCTTCAGTTGTTAGTGGAACATTTTAAAAACATTACAGAATTTATGTATGAGAAGCGTTCTTAAAACCAAACAATAACTTTAATGCAACGTCTAAAAAAACTGGACACTTTCAACATTCCTAGAACTTCCAAAAAAACATTTTATGCTATTAGTACTTAATGGAACATCTGAGAAACAATCTTACAACCAAAAATTGTTAGCTGGGCATGTGCTTAAACAAATGGACCGCTAACAGCACATTTAGCCAAAGGACACTGAAAGCTCCGTTCTAAAAATCCATCTATTCACCGCACTGCTTTCATTAGCTTAATTATTTACAATTCACAGCACGCCCATCGGCCTCTTCCCGGGCTACATAGGTGGGATGGATGCACAGATGACAGCCCCTGCTAAAGAATAATACACGCTTATCTTGACCGCTGGCGTGATACTTAGATATCTATGCTATATTAAGAAAGGATGTCCTCAGTGACCCAGCAGAGGCTAAACTAAAAGTTCTCTTTTCAGGCAAAGTCAGAATCAGTCACTCTGTGTATACGGTCAGTCTTATGTAAGGAGGAACTTGTATAGCTCAAGATTTCATGTTTGCTTCAGTGGTGTAAGAGGAAATGCATTTATTGTGCAAAAGTGTTGCAGGTTTTGTGGCTTTGAAGAAAACGTTACCTACATTCATGCATTTGACAGACGCTTTTATCCAAAGCGACTTACATTGCATTGTACTACATGTGCAATCCCTGGGATGGAACCCATGACCTTGCGCTAACCACTGAGCTACAGGAAAGCTTTAAGATAACTTAGCGTTATCTGAGCATCTTCACTGAAGGTTTACGCAACAGTTTCAGTGACTTTGATCTGTATGTTTACAGGGTTCTCACACTTTTAAACCGTTGAATGGTCATACTAGATAAGCGTATTTTAAAATTAACAGAAACTGTGCTGACAAAAAAACAAAAACAAAAAAAATTACATGTATATTGTCTAAACTAAACTTTATGCTAATGCTAAACTTAATGCCCTCATGTCATTTCAAACCAACGTGATTTTTTTCCTCTGTAAAACATAAAATCAGATATTTTTAGAATTGTCAGTCTGTCTCACACATCTGTTGAGACGCTGTTGTTTTACTAAAATTCCTGAAGGAAGTTCCATTTGCAGATGAACTATCCTTTTAACTTTTCAGTAAAATATTTAAAGAAAACTTACATTTATAAACTTTTAAACATTTAAGTTAAAAATAATTTTTCCCCTTTATGTGCAAAAAGAAAAAATAACTTGTGAAAATAACTTCCAATAAAATCCACTGGCTGCGTAATGGCCCAACTGGCATCGTTTACCTTCAGAAGCTCCTCTTGGGTGCTCAATCTGGGATGTGGGAGGCGGTATCTTCCCTCACGATACTTGTGGGTGATAAATTCTCTCCTCTGTTCTGGAGAGGAATCACAGTCCAGCTCTTCAGACACAGGAAGTCTGGCCGCCCAGAATTCATTGGCTCTGTCGTTTCCAAGCATTATGAAGAGCTACACCACATGAAGATAAGGGGTCAAGTTGACCTCATTTGTCACACATTTTCTTTCAAAGTAGTGAAATCACTGGGGCGGAATATGAGGATGTTTTCACGAAAAACCTGTGTCAGACACCTCAGAACTCACGCTAACCCTCACCTGAACGATCTCATTGCTCCACACGCTGGTGTCTAGTTTCAGACTCTGCACTTTCGACACCATTGTGCCGAGACCTCTGTGCTGGCCTGCAGGCAGACAGAACAAAAGAGGCATCGCATCACTCTGCACACGCCATTCACTCTGTTTGCCCCACAATGACTTCCTGATGTGGTGCCTCTGAGCCACTTTTATCAGCAGCAGAGACATGCTGGACCTCTCATGAACTCTCAAATGAGCTTAACAACCCTAAACACCATCTGCGTCAGTCCAAGACTCCACACGGCCGTTACACGACACTTTCCATGAACACCGCACAAAACAGGATCCAAATACTTTCCATTTTTAAAATGCAATATTATAAATAGTTATTTAATTTTATAAATGATGTAATTTTTATACACTAATTGTTGTTTATTGTTGTTAAATCAACAAAATCTTGCATGTCAAAATTGTAAGACGTTATATTTCGGGCAAAAAAGTGGAATTTTCCAATTGGAATTAATTAATTGTAGCTGTTTCGTCTACGATTAGTTTGAATAGAAATTTGAATAAAAATTAAATAAATCACAGTTTTAATAGTTGACTATAGAAAGGTCAAGACCTCTGTAATGAAACAATGAATGAATTCCTAGTCTGTAACATGCCACAGTCTGCGCATTGTAAGTCAATATGACATATACGAATAAGCCATCAAGCTGATAAGATTCACTTCACGCGGTCTCAGTCACACACACCTGCGCAGTTCTTGCAGATGACCACGCAGAGATTGATGGACGCCCAGTCGGGATTGATGGCTTTGCAGTCAGCGCAGATCTTGTTGGATCTGTTGGACCAGATCTTCTCTGCCACCTCATAATCGGATAATGTTTCTGCTATAGATTCCTGCAGGGCCTCCATCCAGTCCCTCTTCTCTCGATCTGACTCGGCTGTAAAGCTGCAGGAGAGAACACAACCTTCATGCTTTCACTCTGTGGATCTTATTATCCGTCTCTTGTCTGGCATGTTTACTTGGTGTGAGTTTCCCTGCTGCTTATGCCACTGAGGTTATAAGTTCACTGTAAAACAAACGTTTAGTGACTGGCTGCGTCTTAACGTTCTAATTGGCTTCTGTAAACGAAGTTACTAGACGTTCTATGAAGAGTCTTGTTGTGTTTTGGTTCTCTTTACTAGAACGAACATCTCCACAGTCTGTACTTTGACCGTATTCAGAGACATTAGAACATGTTGCTCTCTGTATTTAGATGAGCAGTTGATCAATAAGGGTTTTACATTTGGTTCCCCCTCAGATCTAGAACATTTGGTTGCGTCCTTGCTTGGAACCCTCAACTTAAACTGGGGACAGTAAAGTTTTCTTCAAATGTAACAATTATTTGATTTTTAAGCATTTTTACAAGCGTATTATAATTATGCAAAATAAAAGCATATTATTATAGTGTATTATAATGCTTATAATACTTAAGAATCAGGAAAGATATCAGAAACAGCTTAAAACGGTAATTAAACAAGCTACGTAACAGAGAAGCATAGCGTGACTTGAACAGATTTACCTGAAGGTTTTATAGGGCGTAATGAGATCAAAGCTCTTGCCCCTCCCATCCCGAATCGTAGCACCTCTAGCCTCAATGACAGTAATTCCAATCCCGTTCCTGAAGCACTGGAGAGCACATACAGTGAAAACAGAACAGATCGGTAAACCCCGCTGAACAACACATTATAGTGAACATTTCCATAACGTTCCCATTTAGTAACAAAAACATTGAAAAGTTTTTTTTTTAAGTTTAAGGAATATTTAAAACATCCAGTTATTTAAACATTGTATTAACATTATTGCTTGGTTATAAAAAAATGTTATTTAAACATTGATTTTGAGTGTAACATTTTTAAAATGTTTACTTAAGAATAGCATTTTTGAGATATATATATATATATATATATATATATATATACTGTATATTTTTTTATTTATGTAAAAAAAATCTACTAAAGTTACTGCAAGATACTTTTGATACTTGAACTTTTACTGACAGATGGCCAACGTTCTGAGAATGTTCCCTGTTAGCCGAGGTATGGCTATAACAGGATTAACCAATCACCTGCTCACTCTTGTACAACCAAATCTGCTCCATTATAATGGCGGTGTAGATCTTTGACTTGGTTCCTTTGAGCTCCAGGAAGCTGCTCTTTTGGCAGTGACTGCCCGGGCCAAAACGTGGGCGACCAAAAACCAGCTGTTCTTTGACTCGCTCCTGCAATGTGCTGCACCATTTGCTCCTCTGGACTGCAGAGAGACGTGAAGCAAAACCAGGATCCATTTCTTTACACCCAGTTCAATTTTAAAGTCCAACGCTTGTCCAGCTAACAATTTTAGGTTTTAAGAACGTTTCCATAACATTTCCATTAGATAACAAAAACATTAAAAATCTTAATTTAAAAGTTCTAGGAACATTTAAACATATACTTCTTTTAGACCTATTAACGTTATTGTTTGGTTATAAGAAGGTTATTTAAACCTTTATTAAATTCCGTAATGTTTTTAAAACATTACACTAACAACTTCATCATCATGTTTTTGATAACACAATATAACATTAAAAACATTCTACTAACGTTACTGCAAAACATTCTGGATCACTTTGAGACAACTTTAATAGAATGTTAGCTAATGTGCTGAAAACGTTCTCTGTTAGCTGGGTCACTGGTTTGACCCAGCACTGTTTGAGTCAACAACACAAAGCTGTTAAAATGCGGCGTTTACCATCGCTATCAGCACGGAAGACAAACGTCCTGTGATTCGTCACAACCTCAAATTTGTTGTCTTTGGCAGCGCGGGCCATCTGTATGGCGGCTAAAGGAATCACACCTTTGGGATACGCGTCCTGGGAGAAACAGACCATTTGCGTTAGGAATGTACCAGCATATGTGACCTCCGCAGATAAACAACAAGAGCTGCTTAGATTATTGAAGGTCTTCACAGAGATTACAAATGTTTAAAAAGGTCATATCAAAAACTATCATGCTGGGACTCAAAACTTAATGTACAGTGAAACTGGGACATTTATTGAAACTAAAATGAAGAAACGGCTCGTTTGAAATCTCTGATGTCATTAATGGATGACCACCCACATTTAAATGTCACCAGCTTACAAGATTTCTTACAAGTCACAGTAAGCCAGTACAGAAGAAGAACAGATACAATTATTCCTAACACCAGACAGAAATTGAATTTGGGGAAATATAATGACAAAATGGATCACTTGAATGCATTGTGCGAACGTAAATCTAAAGAGCGTGTAAACAGTGTACGGTACAATATACAGTTTGGAGTTAAATATACAATATACAGTTTCAGAAACATTGTAGGTGGATGACCATGACAAACTGACATAATGAATGCATGACATGATCTCTTTAATCAGACAGTTGTCACGGCAACATGCAGTTCATGTACAATCACCTTCTCACTGCCATAGTACATCAGGTTCTTCCCATCAAACTTCACGTATCGCTTCTGGAACACGTAGTTTCTACAACACAGAAACAAAGACTTTATCTGACGGCAAGCACTGACAGAAAGTCTAATTCTTCATTCATTTGAACTGGTTTTCCAGAACTGTTCCAGCATCCCTAAATCTATAAAGATTTACTCAAGGAGAAACACTACATAAGAAAATAAAAATAGCTACATAAAAAATGTAGTACATTAATATATATTTTATTGTAATTGTTTCACTTGCTTAACATTTTACAAGTACCTTTATTTGAAGGATTTTTAGACAGTTTTACTATAAAGTTAAAAGTAAAAAAGACGAATGATTGAATACAAACACTTTTTACAGTGTAGACAAACAACTAAAAAATATGTTGATATTTAATCATCTATTTTGCAGTTCTGAAAGTCTGAAGGTACGTGAGAAGGAAGTGAATCTAGACACTGGGAGAGGACAAGCGGGGGACAAAACGAACAGCACATGACAGACAAATACATAAAGAAGGACAAACCGGCTAGAGAGGACAGACAGAGGGAAGAAACAGTCTTTGAGGAGACTGCAGGAGACGCAGAGGCCAAAGGAGAGCAGCAGCCCCGCTGGGGCGTACCCTTGAGGAGAGAGTTTATCCAGCCAGCCGCTGAGGATGGGTGCCGCCCGCTCGGACAGCGAGGTGAAGCTGGCGTAAGGAGAGATGATGTGGTCCTCATCTGCTTCACTGGAGCAGAAGAGAGGAGGGAGGGAGAAGGAGTGGACAGCCGTGGATGGCTCACCCACAGTACAGTAGCCTGGAGAATCAAGACGCTTCAGCCAGGAATGATTCTGCTGTCTGTATGAGACGGAAATGATGCATTATGGGAAATGATGAATACTCTACATGAACCCTGGGCCGGTGTTACTGTAAAGTTACAACCCATGGTTGACATCATGTTGAGCTTCCCCCCAAAAATGACATTTCTTTCATAATTTCCTCATTTTATTCTGACCTTATGTAACTGTCTTCTGTGAGACACAAACGTCGAACATCACTGATGTCAACCCGGGCAATGTGTCATCATGTGCCATATTTAAGCACCAAATACGATTATTTGTCACTGTTTTTTGTAAAACATAAGGGTATGACATCACTCAAGTTTAAAAACGTGACATCACTTTTTCCCAGAATTCTTTGTTTTACGCAACACTGTGAGATTAAAAGCTGGATATGAAATACTGTGGCAAACCTTCTGAATTATTTTAAAGAGTCTGCTTGTTGAGGTGGTTAGTGAACAGTTGAACTTACCCCTGATCTTTTTGTTTATCTTTATTCGAAGTTCCAGTCTTTTCCTCACTTTTGGTCCTCTCAACCTAAACATATTGAGCCATGAATAAATCCTTAAATCCTTAAAAAATCTTTTAAGATGCTGCAGTGAAGACTCTCATTTAATCTCTCACCTCTGAGTGCACATATTGTCTTCGGCTTTGAAACACAGTTTCACAGTATGGGTTGATCATTTCATCTTCATCATCAGCAGGGGCTGTGTTCATCAGACCGAAATTTGTAACAATTAAGTTATATGTTGTTGTTGTTGTTATGAAATCATTTATTTTTGTCAGTATTTTTGTCTCGTTCCCAGGGAACAATATCTCAACATCCTTAAAACAAGATACATTCATTTAAAGCAAAAGTGTTACAATAAGACTCATTTATATATCCTGAGAATGTATTTTGTATTAAAGGGATTTTTCTTATACAACGGACAAACTGCTTTTTTGAGGCATCTTTTCATGACAACATTTGAATTACTGTCAATAATAAACTCACCAGAGTTTCTTGTAGGTGTATCAGATGAATTGCTCTTTTCTAAAGTGCTGAAGGAATACAAACAAAACTGCTGTTAAAATGAACTACTGGAGTTATTTTTTAATAATTACATTACATGCAGAGTAGTAAAGTATTAGCTTATAGCAACGGGCCTAAAAAAGCCTAAAGGCTGTTTATTTAAATCATTAATTTAAAATCATTTAAATCATTAATTAGACATCACATGAAACAGGTTTAGATGTTAGCTGGCACGTTGTTTTAGTTTAATTAAAGTATTGCACATAAACATCACTACAGTGTACGTTACATAGTCAAGGTGATATTAAATTGCTTGTTACTTTTATGCATTGTCAAATTATTCACTCCAATTGACGGCAATAAATGTTTACCTATGGTTTTCAGTGGATGGGCTGACCTCCTGGCGTGGAGGGGGAACGGGTACAGAGCGACCCCACGACACCCGTGGAGTGCCCGGTAAAGTGCCACAGTAGATTTCATTAGAGACCATCTCTAGCCCTGAGCAGGGGGGAGATGGGGGCGAGCCGGGGGAGTTAGTGAAAGGGGAACACTGATAACTTGGGGGTGAGTCAGGGGGGGTGGAGAGGGTCGAGGTGCTGAGCCGGTCCTGATCTGACATTCTCTTGAATGTGGAGGGGGGGATTCCTCGGTTTAACCTGGGGGGTACTGGGGGCAATGGTTCACCAGGCTCTGGAGTCGAAGGATTACTCAAATTTGGGGGTTCATGAAACCCCTGTTTTGATTCAATAGTCTGTGTTATGGACCTACTAAAGAATAACCTGTTATCCACAACATCTTTTACAGATCCTGGATCCTGAGAGAACTTTTGGCAGGGCTGTGCTTCACGTTGTGTTGCTGAAGAGCTTTTTTCTTCTCTTAGCTTGTGGAAGACCGTTCTGGGTTTCGGTACCGGCTTTACAACAGTAGCACTGCGCTCAGAGAGAGAACGTTTCACTGGCGCGCAAAAATTTGGGGCGGAGCTGTTACGTAAGGCTTCAAAGGAAGTTCCAGAGTGTTCTGAAGGAGAAAGAGGCTCCACGTTGACAGGGCTCGTCTCGTGAATGGCCGACTCTGAGTTACAGCGATCTAGCAGTGGCTCTTTCCTTTGATGTTGGCAGATGAGTTGAATGTGCTCGACCAGTTTGAGGATTCGCTTCCTGTGGCCCGTGGCAGTGACTCCCACTCGGTTCAGGGCCGCATTGTCCACATGACAGAAATCTCGGGCGAGGAGAAAGCCAGCCTGACGGAAGTGGTTCAGATACCTCTCCAGGTGGATGGAAGCCAACAGGTCCTCTGCATCCGAGCATGAAGCGATTGTTGCCATAGTGTGCATGGGTGGTCATTAGGCTGCATGCAAAACAGCAGCAATTTTGGCCAAGAGGAGAAGACGACACCAGTCTTTCATCTGACAAAATATGCAAAGCGAATACGTTATTATTAGGTCCGTTACAAATAAAAAAAACTTTTTATTACCTATAACCAAAATGAATAAATACAAATAATATTAGTTTAGAAACCTGCAAGAATGCTGTTTTACTAGTAACCCAGCCAACAATTTTAAGTTGTAAGAACGTTTCCCTGACATTTCCATTAAGTATCAAACATTATAAATATTTATTGAAACTTTTTAAATTCTGTTTTTAAAACATTCCACTAACTACTAAAGAGTAATGTTTTTGATATATGACATAACTAAGAAAACGTTCTACTAACATTACAGCAAGAACATTTTAAATAACTTTGACAGAACTTTTAGAAAACATTAGCCAACATTCTGAGACCGTTCCCTGTTAGCTGTGAATGTGCATTAGCCTACAAGCAAAAACAACCAGACGTTTCAATCTTATAACATAACTCATGGAAAATGGGAGTTTAATGGCCAATCATCTTTTAGTGGCCTTAGATGGAGCCACTGTGACATTTCCAGACGAGGTCATGACCCCACTCCCTGACTCCTAAAACCACCGAAACAAAGAGTCACTGACAGAACAAATACAAACCTATGTTTCCTTCAAACGAGCTTTCAGAGAAAAACACATGAAAATATTACAGAAGCACAAAACACGACAGGATATAACACAGATCACATGCATGTGGAAAACATTACAGCAAGACTTTTTAAGGCTGTTTTTAGAAACCTTTATTCATAGAGGCAAAGCGGCTGAAAATCTGGTACACATCCGGGCTCCTAAAACAACTGAGAAGTCAAGAGAAGAATCCGCTCGACTGGGGTGGGCCTGGGAAAAAATCTGTGTGGGTGGGGCCACGCTTGTGGCATAACTTGGGGATTGACCCTGTGTGAACACATTCTGTAAACATTTAGTGTGCGTTCCACAAGAGAAAGACTTTCCTGATTATGTGTCCCAAAGGTTGACAGCACTTTGAGAACACTGGGTTAGCGAGAATCTCAAGGCTACAATTGGCACACAGCCAGAACAGAGAGCCACTAACACTGAAGAGGGGCGGAGCCTGACATGTGTGTGTGGTGATTGGTTGAACTCCCTCATCACAAGCTGTACGTCTCATATCCACAAAGGAAGCCCAATGCTCAAGGGACTCTCAGAAAGGAGGTACTTAGGCACAATTGTGCATGCAGACTTCCACTTTCCAACCCTATTTTTGTAGCGAAGCTGCGTACTTTTCATATCACTCCACTACGAGCGCATAAAACTTCAACACAAAATCAACAGAATCACATTTAAAACCTCTGATGACATCAGCAGGGTCTGTTTTCTTCAACAGCGCAAAGACGGAGTAAAAAAGCAGACGTTAAAGGCTGTTAAAATAGGTTGATGAGTCACATCCTCTTCTTCCTTTGTCTGGACTCTGGATTCTAACCTTTGGCTCGGGTGCTCTGATTCACCGGATCTCGCTCTGAGAGGGGAGGCAGGAAGCTTGTGAGGCGGACTGATAAAGTGTGACCCGAGGAAGGCAGAGGAACGGGTGCGGGTGTTGTCCTCTTCCCCTGGCAGCCATGCAGAATAACTCACTTCAGTGACCTGTCATCACAAAGTAAAATATGCCAACCACCAAGCCAACAATTTTACGTTGTAAGAACGTTTCCCTAACATCTCCTATCCAAAAACGTTAAAAGCGCTATTTTAAAAAGCTCTAGGTTCAAAACCTCCAGTTTTTTTTAGACGTTGTATGAACGCTACTGCTTGGTTATAGGAACGTTATTCAAGCATTTTCTGTTACTTTTTATAATGTTTCACAACCCAATACCATTTTTGCTATGTAATATATAACATTAGGAAGTTCTTCTAACATTACTGCAAGAATGATAACATTTTAAGAACTTTAAGAGAACTTTTATAGAATGGTAGCCAATGTTCTCAGAACGTTCCCGGTTAGCAGTGACAAAAAAAATTAACTTGCATCACATTTTGGATTAATTGTTTATGCAACAAAAATTATTTTAAAAAATGATGTCAGTTGTCTGTAAGTGCAATGAAAATACTTATCCAGTAAACATTTCTAAACTTCACACATTCACCACATAGCCAAACGTCAGAGTTGACAAGCAGACTTGCACCGTTTGTTTTGGCTTGCAGCATGTGTGGCCAAATGAGGCCACACATGTTTTGTAAGCGGAAACAGAATCTAAGCCACAAATGATCAAAACCACACTTTCTGCCTTTACACACGTCCATCAGGTGATCAGTCTGTATATAATATTCAACAACTGACTGACCAGGAACCCTCCATCTCCAAAGCCAACCATCATAATATTGCTAATGCTTAGCATTAGACATTTAAATAAACCACAAATCCACTTGCGCTAATGGCATGCAGTATATTAAGAGATGTGCTATTACTTTTTAAAGGCAAACATTTTGTGTCAGGCTATAAAACTGGCAAAAAAAAGACCCACAGACTTCCATTTATTGTGGGTCTCAAGCCATACAGGGGCCAGCATATCATAAAGACCTGAGTGACTCTTTAGACTGGAGCCAGAAAGAAGCAACCGCACAGAACACCTTAGCAAACCACATAGCAACACCCTGGCAACCACTCACATTTTCTTGTAAAAATCTATGACTGTAATCTTATGTTAACAGCGACAACGTATTTAAAAAAGGCATACGAGCTTCTGTGGAACACATTGTAAGGAGCGCAGTGCAATAAGTAGCCCTTTAAAATGGACAAAGCAAGGGTGACCGCATTCCCTCCACAGTGTGCCCTGGGGATGCTGGGGGAAGGGACCTTTGAAGATAAGGACCTTGAGAAGTTTTGAGATGTCTCAGACAGGCCTGTTCCCGTAGATGGAGGTCTGGAGAAGGTAAAGATGATGGTCACCACCGACAACAAAATTTGTCATGTGTTTTGCCGGGAAAACAGCACCCTGCTCTGCTCTGTCCTCTCCGCCACACCTATATTTATCAGCACGGCCGATCTGGGTTTTCTCTGAACTACTGAGTACACAGGATACAGCTGTCCCTCAAACAAAGCCCCCCGCCTCACTGCTGGGGTAGAGGAAAATGATAATATCACTGATACACAGATAAGTCAGACATCATCACAGCCACCTAAAACTATAAGAAAGGGCTGAACAACTAAAGCATGTTGCCATACAACGAAAAGAAACGCCATGTTTAAACAGACACATTAGCTCTATACCCAAATATAAGCAACATAAGCAACTCTGCTACCTTATGCCTATATAGTCTTCTGCACCTACAAACCATGTGGAAATGTATAAACACCTAGAAGAACAACCTAGATCACACCTGAACTGCTTTAAGCTGCTTTTAGATCCATCACACAAACATCTGAAAGCTTGCCATCGCCACAAGTTTCAACACTTTCAGAGAAAGTATTACTATAACTAATGCAAATGATTGATGACACGTTCGCTTGTGTAATGAATTGAGTAAACAGAACGGTTAAGAAAAGTGTAACGTTTCGTAACATGCACAGTCATTAACTATGAATTTTAAACGGCTCAGTTTAAGAAGTTTACAGAGTGATTAGTGTTGTTAGTGAACAGTGTTACAACTGTCCTTCTGTTAGCATAATATTCACGATTTGTTCCAAAACAAAACATCAAATGTTGATTAAACAGGATACACATCAAACAGAAATGATCTTATCAACACTTATCCTCAATGCAAGTCCCAGTTTCTCTTCCTGGGACACTCTGTCTTTCCTAAACTACAATTTTAATCATTTAGATTTACTTATCTGTAGCCAAAATAAAAAACACTCAAGCAAAACATGCAAAGAAATATGAATTACTTGTCAAGTATTTTTTTACGTAAATCATAAATCCTGCACTAATGTCAACTGAGACAACAACATTATAAACATCGTTTCATTTCCACCCTTTTGATTCATAGGAAAGTCATTCGAAAAATCAAGCACATCTCAAACCACAGTAAAACTGAATGCATGAGTTTCTCAGAGCTTAATGAACAGGAAAACACCATGACAATGTTTCTCAAAAGATCCCGCATGCAATTCCTTGCAATCAAACAAAAAACGTTACTGTTTGCATTAGCCATAATGTTTCACAACCTCCAGAGAAGGACGCCAGTTCGGAGTGTCTGTTAATCTAGGCAATGCATTTAACAGGAAGTGGAGACATTAGCAATGCATCTAATAAACAGCACAGGCACTAACTCATAAATCAGATAAAGCCGCAGCTAATGTAATTCTGTCTCTTGGGAAGAAAGTGAGAACGTACATGTGGTCTGAGGAACGCTAAACTTGCCATTTTTATTTGTTTGCTTGTTTGTTTGTTTTTGTTCTTCTGCGTGTTAACTTGTTTTTGTTGTTTATTTATTTAGATCAGAAATCAACATCACGCTGTACTGTGTAAGGCACAAATGTGCAGGTTTGGACAGAACTGAATGCGAAAAACATCTTTCCTTCTCATATCCTACTCACACATCCCTGAGCTTCCAGAATGAACAATTAGTGGAAGCTGTAGAGTCAAAAGCAATTTGTGAAACGCAGGAATCAAGGACGCTGTTGGGATGCAGTGTACTGGGGGGTGTATAAATAACAGTGAAGCACTATTGTGTGACACAATACGTCATTGTCCACAACTGGTGGAGGCCGCGTAGTTCAGATGACAGAACACACTTGTGTATTAAAATGCTGGACCCTTTGCTCAAACACACGGTGAGACCTCAGTTCCGTCACTGCATGCAGAAAGCACACTGGTACAAGATAACCCACAATTTCACATGTAAGGAGCCCTATCAAATCACTTCACCCCTTATAGGACAACACAGAGTGAAACTTTAAATGTAAACAACTGTTCTGTGAGTGTAAAAAAACTCAACGCATATATTATATATATATATATATATATATATATATATATATATACTGTGTGTGTATGTGTATGTGTATGTGTGTATATTGACAGATAGATAGATAGATCGATAGACAAACAGACAGATAGACAGACATACATACTGCATATAAATAGGTATATATTTGTTTAATTAACTTCCTCTTTTTGACAATGGACATAATTTATATGTGAAGGTACCTGCATGTGACCGTGAGTCACATAACATAGTCATGCCATAGAACAGTCATACAGAAAACACTGGTTCAGATAATACACCTCGTTCCAATAATTGGCATGTCTGAAAACTCACATCTAGAACCCTTATCAGTGCAAAGAGTTTACCATTGTCATTCCAAATGTTCTCCAGACTTTACAACATTCCTCATCCTCCAGAACTAATGAAGCGTCCCGGAATACAGGTCAGGTTATGCAACGGCACAGTGGACGTATCACAATTAATACTTGTCCATGTTGTGAGTACTTAATCTGCATCTGGGAATCTGCTCGGCTAAGCACGTGGCATATAAAGGGACGATCTGAAAAGTGCAGGAATGAGTCTTGGGAAAATCTTTTATTTTCTCCCAAAAGTGTGTGTGTGTGTGGTGAGTGTGTGAATACATGAGTGGCAAGAATTTCCCCTTAGCATATAAGTTTGGGGTTTACTGACTTATAAATGTATTCTGCAGAGCCCTCCAAAATGGAAAATGTTATTCTTGCAAATTCCCAAGTGCCACCCACAGTTGTTGTGTCTGCAAGGAACTTGCAAATTAGCTGGGTGTTTCTAATTCAGTTTACACTAAACTGTGATATTCAACAACGGCAAGTAACTATCAGATTGTTCAGGCAGAAACACCCCAAAAGGATTTACAGGCTGTTAAAAGACATAATCAATGGGAATTCCATCTGATCAGTCAACAGTTAGCTCCGGGTAATAGTTAAACTCGGGACCTTAACTTAATACTAATCCTTTAATCAACAACCTTTCCTTTGTTACTAAACTAAACTAAACTGAGATTATTTCACACCACGGAGCCCTGATATATTAAAGCGTGCAAATTTCAATTTCGTTTCATGTCAGACCTGTACAATGGAAACTGTCAAAATAAACGCGCATGCAAGTTAAGCCACCGTGTTCACACCGGACCCCGTCCGTTATGATTTAACAGACTTATCAGATGGTTGACAAAAGTCACTCTGAATTTAAAAGGACTTTAAATCGCACTTTACCTTAATTGAGTCTCCTTACATATCCCGTTGTATGTGCGTTGTATGTTAAAATGCGCTCCTGTACGGCGAGCTGGTGCAAGTTTGCGCTCTGCAGCGCCGAGCTGGTGATAGTTATGTTTGTTCTACCGGAGGTTACAGTGTAACAGCGCTACTGAAAAGTAGCCACTGCACTCTTAAAGGGAAAGCTCTGATTTTCTGCCGACACTTTTGTCAGTCACCAACTTCTGTGGTAACGCCACCCAAACCTCAATTACCACCGTTTCCAAAAGTTACACAATTTAAACTAGTTAATCTAGTTGCGCGGTGGATGTAAACACGCCATCATTTCTTTGATGAATGACAAAGAAAGAGATAAATAAATGATTATAAAACTGAGGAGTTATTGTAGACATTAGTAGAACAGCTACTGACCGCATGCACAGCTTTAAAACACGGTCTAAAGTGGCAGAATACGAAATTTGGAGCAAATACGCAGTCTAGGGCAACTCATAAAAATTAATATCGACACTGTTAATTATGATGATGTCACGGGTTCAAGTGTCGTAACTGGGTGTGGTTTTATGGAGGGGGGCTTTTAGGATGATATGTGGAGAAGCAGTGCAGCACAAGCTGTAAGATTTTGCTAGAAGCCAAAGGGTTCAGTTGGAGGGTTTCCTTTTCTCCCCCACGGCCCAATCTGATTGATGTAGGCAGGAACTGTTTCAAATGGGAAGCAGGAAGTATCTGAGACAATAGAGGTTTTGAGGAGTGGTCTCCAGCTGTACGCTTATGGAAGAAAACGGATACCGCCGCGCATAAACTTTCCTTATTGCCAAAAGAAAAAGGAAAGCATTTCTGCTCGAACAAAAATAAATTCTTGTGAAAGATTAATTCATTTCAGTTAATACCAGTAACTGTCATAAATACAAATGCTAAGAGCGTTTTTCAAAAGCTCTCAGAAATGCATAACCTGAACACAAATCTCAAATGAGATCATATTTATTTTGTTATTAGGGCATTTATACAAAAACAACAACAAACAAAACAATCCAAATATAGTTTTAAAAATGCACGACCAAACGTTTTTATTCGTAGTAAGAAATACATTACCAACATGATCATCAAGCCAAAAGCACACACATACAAAGTTACCAAACGGAGTTGTTTTTTTGATTTACAAGATAAGGAAACACACATACATGTATTTTTCGCTCAGAGTAAAGATAAAGGTGTGGAAATCTGCTATCTGCGTAACTTCACACAGGAAAACTGCACTTCAGAAGCTGTTGCTGAAATAAGGAGCTCTTAAAAGGTGTTGATGCTAAGTCATCGGAATAGTTTGCACGGAAATGACAAAACACATTCACAACATGTCACTCCAAGCCCGTTTGTCATCCTTTCTACAACGGGGGATTTTTTAAATATCTTGTGCACTCTTACTGCACCTGTCAAACTCCAAAATGTCTAAAAATCACCATAACAATATAATAACATTTTATGATATTGCCCCATTTCTCCTTCACTCTCAGTATTTGCGAAGGAAATGACAGAATATATATTACGATGCATGGAATGATAAAAGTGACAAAAGAATGACATAATTTCCGTTGTTGGCTAAATAATTATTTTAATAAAGATGTACGGGTCGTATTAGCCTCGTAATTAAGCTAACGGACTTATAGTGAGATCTTCCTTAAATGTAACAGATTAAAACCATGTTTCAATGAAGCAAAAAAAAACAAAACAATACATTTAATGATACTGTTAAAGACTTTTATGCTGAATGATGGAATCACACACCATAAACCCTAAAGTCGTATTGGATAAACACATGTCTAATACAGTAAGACCCTCCTTCAGTGTATGGAGACAGAGTGAGGGTCATTATATAATGTAATGCGATGCAATATAATGTTGTTTTGTTCTATTCAAGAAAGGAACGTAACATTTTTTAAATGAATGTCAGGACACTGTTCTCACTAGAGAACAGCACACACTCACTTTTATATACACACACAGACACAGAGAGAGAGAGAGAGAGAGAGAGAGAGAGATTGTGAGCTGTCTTAGGTCTCATCATCATCGCTGTGGTGCTGGGCTTTCTCCTCACTCACAGCGCTCTCGTCGATGTTCTCCAGAGAATCTGCTCTCTGGACGGTCAGGTCGGCCACGTTGATGCAGGGCAGTGTGTTCTGCTCGGGGTATCTCCAGGGCTTCAAATTCGGGTCGTGTTTCCGCTTCCATTCGGGGTATTTTAAGCAGGCTTTGTAAATCTTTTTCATGGCCTGTAGAGGGCGAAAAGGTCGCAATGAATAACACGGTGTGGCCCTTTGTGAACGTCTTGGCCTGCGTGACATGCACACTTTCAACCACCAGGTGGCAGTAGAGGCGAAATGAAAACCCGTGATTGGACTTCTGAGTTTCAACTTAGAACTTACGATGATAATTAGAACTTTTGTGTGACATTGCACAATAACCTCTATAGCTAACTAAGGAAGACTAAATATAGGGGCTAGTTGTCACGTGGGAAAGGTGTATTTCAGTCACTTAAAGGTGTTGCGTTAAAAGTCAATTTGCAAATGATGTGTTGTTTTGCGTTCGTTTCGTATGTTGGTTTCAAACACCTATTAACCTCTTAAATCAAAATCATTTTTGTAAACATTGTTACAAACTACAATTCCCATTTAAAAAATATATTGGCTATAGCGGTACGGTAGAAAAGTGTGTAAAACTACACCAGCATACATTCAGGTGCAGGTCAACTATACAGTGAAAGTGAGGAGTAACCGAATAGCTGAACTGTGTCCTCAGGACAAGCGTATATCAGATCAAGGAGTGTGTCACATTTAGCATCAAGTGTGCATCAGGTGTAGCACCACGTGTGTTTTAAATACTACGAATGTATGCGATCTAGTTTGGTCACTATTGAGGCTATCACAAAATGTCAAATGTGTGTTTAATGAACCGTATCTTTATCTGGCCATGTGCTCATACTAAACCAGACTAAAACTTGCCTTATAAATATTTGGTAACATCTATGCATGGTCTTCCCTACACAGGCCTTATTATACAGAAAATTGCTTTCAGAATCTCACAATGTTGAAAACTTTATAAAACCTTGTTTATCCATTCAAGTCAAAGCACACTTCATTCTTCAAATTAAAATAAAATATGATCTATTATTGCACTGACCTTTGGCGCCACAAACTGCGAGACTCTGTTCACCACCCACTTAGGTAAAGATCCTGTAGGAGCAAGCATATGTTCTGCTTACATTTACAGCATTGTATTTAAATCTGCATTAACTCACAAAACAAATATAACCACTAGTGCATATCACTGTTAGAAAAGAAATGACGTGCAGGCTTAGTATGGTGAACATACTCAGAATTTGTCCTCTGCATTTAACCTGTCCAAGTTAGCACACATACATTAGGAGCAGGGAGTAGTGAACACATATATTGCAAGCCATGAGTACACAAACCCAGAGCAGTCAACAGCCTCAGCTGTTTCTCACTGGCATTGAGATTCAAACCCACAACCTTCAGGTTACAAGGCTGACTCTCTAACCATTAGGCCATTTTACAGCATGCAGTCTTGTCTTGAAGTGACAAAAGAAGCATAACATATCCAAAGAATCAGTAATTCCAGAGTCTACTGTACACTCTACTGTACAAGTGCAATGAACTGATTGTCTGTCTGATAAGTCACAAACAGCTGGTGCATCACAGCAACGGAAAACATTACTAATCACAACCATCGCCCCGAGCAACATGGAAAAGATGACATCAGTCAATTCATAAAATACGTCTACAGCAGTAGTTTCAAAGACTTCCTGACTCCACGCTTCCGAGCGCAGGAGCAAGAATAAATGCAATTTAATAAACGCATTTTACAAGGCATAAAGCTGCATCATTAAATGCACTTTTGATCTAAACATGCCTTTTTAGACGTGTTTTTAACACTGATTAAAATGATAAGGCTGCACAGCTCCTCAGACTTTAGAAGTATGTATAATACCGTGTAAGTGTCGTGTAAACATGAACAGAATGTTCCTGCAAAGCAAACATTCAAGTACTTTTCCATCGAAAGAGGGGCAAGCACATCTGATGCTGTGACCTCAGCAAACAGATATTTAAAATGAAACCTGAAAGAGTGAAACGTTTTCAAGATGGAACAGAGACCTATAACATATTATATTTGGATTTTATAAAACATAAGGTCATATCAATATATTTACATACTTCATTATATAGCAAAGCCATTAAAATAATCAGTGATGTATAGATTCATGTACTTTCATTTAATTTGACTAAATAGAGTTTACAGTGGGAGGGATTTTTAGTGAAATATTCTTTCTTGAACTGAGTTATAATCTTACAGAACTGCTAACACAGCACTCAGCTACCAGCACACAGTTTTTCACCATTTGATAACTGGCAGACCCGCTGCAGTACCTCCACCTTCATCTAGGGGTTGCGGGTCACCTGTTAAAGACCCCATTTTACCCTAAGTGCCGCTGCTAACAGAAGGAGAAAAGTACCTCGTGGATCCATTTGTGTTAAGTAATAAAGAGTACAGCAGTTCGCTCCACTGGACTGGATCAAATAACCAGTGAGTAGAGACACAGCTCTGACATAATCCTTCTTCGGTGGGTATTCCTGAAAAATGCCAACGATGAGAATTCAGTTTCGTGGGACATAATGATTCAATTGGTTAAAATGAATAAAACGTATAAACTGCAATATGACTATTACAACGCAGAGATATTACGCAGATGTGCAACAATCCGCACGCCACATCTTTGCTAAGCTGGACAAATTGTTCCAAGGAGAAGATGTAAAAAGATAAAGGTCTTTGACGCCAGACATGTAATTATTTATCACAACATGGCGCCCGAGGTTTACTTGATACCTGTCAGACTTTTGCCACTGATCTGCCTCCTCTGTTTCGAATGACTCGAGACCTGCGAAGCTGACCTACATACCAGCTGACACACTGTGCTGTTCTTCATCACTGCCTTTGCCAAACTGTCTAATAAAATCAGAACATGTAGAACCCAACGGTCCAGACCAAACACAGACATACCGGGTGTTTGACGGAGTAGTTGATGATCAGATAATCATTGCCAAGAGGAAGCCATGACCGCATGGTGACGAAGTCTCTGTTCTTCAGAGGATGTGGACATTTCCCTGCAAATTAAAAATACATGATTTACAGTACCCTTATACCACGAAACGCCAGGTCAAAAAACTCTGTTTCCTTAAATAATTGTGTTCAGTCTCTCTGTTGTCATGAGTGATTTTTCATTTCAGATGACCTCGCTGTCTGTAAGCATATTATCACCACACAATAACTTCAAACATTAAGCAATTTATAATGCATTCAAGGTATACAGTTAATCAGTTTGTGTGCTTGCTGGGATTCGAACCCATGGCCTCTGTGCTGCTAACACAGCTTTCTACCAGTTGAGCTACAGAAGCACAACATTGACTCGTTCTCTTACTCATTATAGCATTAAGTATTCCCAAAAAAGGCTGCAGTGTTGTTTTTGTGCTTTTTACTATTGTATTGTCTTAATACTCTAACTTGCAATCTTTAGCAAATAATCATTCATTTATCTTCTCCGTCTTCATTGTTGTACTGTCTCTTTAAATGGCCCTCATCTCTGTTTATACATTATTGCTGATATCCACATACAGTTTATCAGAAAGCACGTATGCAAATTATGAATCCATAAATCAGCCCTATTGATTTTCATTCTTGCTGTTCAGCTGCAGAAATTGTCCTGCAGACTCCTGCAACTTTTTCTACTAAGTAAGGCCAAAACTGGGCGTTAGAATACAGTGTGTGTTGGTGTGCTGCGCCGGGTGGAAATAACAGCTCAGTAAAAACAAATGAGCGACTCACAGGAGTAATATCCTACATCAGCATTAACTGTCAGTCTTCCGATGTCGAAGGTGTCAATCATGTTGGTGTCCCATTTTTTCCGGTAGCTTGTGTCGTGCAGGACATCGTAGAGCGTCTCTGCGGTCACGTCTTTGCACACAATTCTCATCTAGGAGAAACAAACACACACAAAACTGAGTCACTCCAGTCTTAAGAGCTTTATAATTACAGCAGACAACGTCATATTTTTCTGCAACGGAGGATCTGCTCTGCGTTTCTCTCTAGCGCTGTAATAAATTGCAAATGTAATCTGTTACCAGACAGATGATAAATGAAGCCATTTCACTGCACGGACAAAAGCCAAGTTCCATTTATATACACATCTATTCAACCCTTCAGCTTTAAAAGCCCCACATACTGCGTGACTCAGTCATGTTGGGTTACGGTGAGTTAAAAGTTGACACGGTACACAGTGAATGTAAAAGGTTCTCAGTGGAGTTACAGCTACAGTGCAGTCGTATGTTTAAACATGTTTGCTTGTATGTGTGTCCCCAGCTCACATGTACAGTAGCACACGCGGAGTGAAACCTGCAGTTTTTCAGCTTCTGCTGTAGCTACCTTATCCTTTAACTCAACCCGGGTTGGTTGGAGGGTCAGGTAAGCATGAATACATCAGATGCAATGTGATCAGATATTGTATGACTCAACGACGCAAGCAACCATGTAACCCAATCAACTCTAGCCTGCCATCATTTAATAATTTATTCACAACCCCCCACAACCCCAGCTTCATCGGTCCCTCCTCATTACCATTGGGTTCCTTGGAACAAGTTTTATTTAGTCTGTATGAATGGAATGTCGTCACAGCCAACAAAGCTCAATTATTCAAGAGAAGAACGCATCTGTGCCCCGGAGAACAGCATCAATTATTAAGGAGGGTCTGTCATCTCCTTTCATTTTTGTGGCTATATCAGAGGGCTAAATAATGTCCCCACACCTGCCTGACACGCCACTAAAACGGCCTTCCTCCGTCAGTCCTCGCTGCGGGACAACTTTGAGCTTTTAGTTATTGTCAGAAAGGTCAAAAGAAGTTATTTTTTTAAAAACGAAAATGAAAAGGCCTAACGCTGGCGAACCAGCAGGAGGGGCTCAGGTTTCCTCATCTGAGTCTGCTGTTACCACGGTTTTCCGCTCTTAATTTTTCAGCACATCTCATGGGTGCAGTCTGTCCCTGAGAGAACAGCCTTTCATCTGACACACTGGCCTGCTTCAGTTTACACTGAGCTTTCCCAGGGCAAATGGCCCATAATCACATCCCTGTTTCCTTCTCTATAATTTTCTATGGAAGCATCTGGTATTCTGCGAGGCAGTTCTACTTTTTAGTAGCTTTGGAGACATATTTGACAAATAATCCTGGTCAGACAATCTCAGAGTTGTTATGTGGGGTACATGAAGATAAAACGTCAGAGTCAGAGTGGGATTGTTTGTAAAATAAATATAAAATGTGTTAAGAATTCAGGCTGAGGACATACAGCTGATGCACACCCCAAACTCTATTCCCCAAACACTTATATCTTTAGTCCTTATAAAGTCAAAAGTAAAATATATGTTTACATATGACTGACACAAAGTGAACTTAACTAATATTTCCAGTAAGAACTACCCTCTTTGCATCTTAAACCCCAGCTACCATGAAACAGGCTAAAGACATTAACATTAAATGTCTTAACGCGACCTCTAAATATCCTGTTTTATTAGGTTTTCAAAGCACAGGAACATTGTGTCATTGACAACAACCATGCAAAGTCATGCAAAAGACAATGTGAACTAAAAATCACCCAAACAGTTTATCTACGCAAACGGATTCTGTTGGTAACTGTTCATTGATTCCGCATTGCAGCGCCTGGGGTGTGTGCGCGCACTTGCCTTCAGTTTCTGCACAGTTTTGCACTCCTCGTCTCGACACCACACCGTCACTCCTCCTTTATTATACCGGGCGACCCAGCCGTCCTGACTTTCACATTGATCTCGGAACGATAAGAAATCGGTGTCGTCCGGTATCTGGACTGGCATCTTGCCTCGCGGTGCTGCGGATCAGACAGTTCTGCCGGAGGGTAAAGCACTCATAAGCCCCGATCCGCTTGTTTTTCCGTTGCCGGATTGAATCGCAACCACTATCGTTGATTCCGCTTTAAATCTGTAACATTGAATCTAAAAAGTGTGTTTCTAAAATCTCACTTTTGCGTGTATGGCAACGATGGCTTCCGGTATCTACTGTAGGCAGCAGGTGTACTGTATCCCGGCTGCGGTTCTGTATCACCGCTATACAGGAGTGAGGGCATTATATAAGGAGGCATCACGTTACCAACATGTCGTTTGTCAGGTGGAGCAGTCTACAAGGGCTTATTCAGTCAGACTGGCTGATGATCGCGGATCGGGTGTCATGTTTGTCAATTCAAAGGATTTCTTTTCCGTGACTGTTTTGTTTAACCTGTGCAGGTGTGTAGCCCGAATCCAGCTTCTACTGTTTCGAGGCGAGTCTCTCTATCTGGTCTTCTCTATCACCTCGTCTCTGTCTGCCTCACTCACTCAAAGTAAAAGTCTTTCTGCGTTGTGCAGATTAGTTTGAACAAAATTAGGCTTCGAACGGGTGTTTTTGTGTTCTTTGGAAAGCGGATTCCTTCCAGAAACCTGCACCAATGTTTTGTCAGATCTCTCAAGAAACGACTTCAAAAGCAGTTAGCCAACCAACAAAAATTCAGCTCCAGAAATGTAAAACCTTCAGTGTCAGTAGAAACTTCCCACTGACATCCGACAAAATGAATGTTTTGTTGTTTGGATGCTAATGGAATGTTCATAA